>JAXGGA010021011.1:0-17286 GCA_038373865.1 Uloborus plumipes | reverse complement strand
AGATTATCATCCTCAAGCTAACGGGGCAGTGGAACGCTGGCACCGTACGTTAAAAGCTGCCATTATGTGCCATGAAAATCAAAGCTGGACTAAATCACTTCCGATCATTCTGCTTGGATTACGCACAACTTGGCACACAACATTGAGCTCTACGCCAGCCGAATTTCTTTACGGAGAAAATATCCGTTTGCCTTATGATTGCTTGGAAAATACAGAAAGTGAACCACAATCTGAATTCGTAAAAACTCTGAAAAGTAAGATGCAAGACCTTAGACCTGTGTCTTTCACAAATCATTCGAAACAAAAAACCATTCGTTTTTTTCAGACTTAAAAAAGCTGCTCACACGTCTTTGTAAGAACTGATAGTGTTCGCCGCAGCCTTCAGCCTCCATACCAAGGCCCATATGAAGTTCTAAGCAGAACCGATAAAATTTTCAAAGTCAAAATAAAGGATTAAAAACGGTCAATATTTCAATAGATAGAGTTAAACCCTGTTTTTTTGGATAACTCTTCTATTAAAAATGATTTCACACCCAGCCCAATCCAACAAGGACAGCAACCACAAACTTTCACTGCCAAGTCCGAGAAACAGCCAATTCTTAAGAAATCGAAATCACATGCTCCAAGGGTTCCGCAGAAGGTTACATTCGCAGAGGACCAGCTGCCACTACGAACTAGGTCCGGGCGTATCATTCGACGCCCGGCTCGTTTTCTTTGAGAACTTTCATTATCGTTCGGTACCTCACTAGGCGGGGGAATGATGTGGCGTCCCACTTTAGTTAAGCCTTTACCGACGATAGTTTTTGTATAGTAGCTTTTGTTTGTATCGAGTAGCAACAATATTGTTACAAATCTTGTAAATAGTTGTTGTTTTTCCTGCCTTGCTTTATTTTCATTAGTTTTGGTTTTATCTGACGTCATGTTGCAAAAGTATCTGAAGATATCACTTTTATCACTTGTATACCGGCCCCGTAACACTTTGTAGTTTTTACACTTGCCCTAACTTTGATAAGCGTGAAGACATTTTTCCCCCGCTGAGTGTGTTTTTTTTTCTTTTTATGGAAATTTCATGAATGAATTGGAATACTCTAGATGTTGCTAGAAGGTTGTCGTGAATTCGATTCGTGTATAAATAGCTGGCCTTGAACACAAGTCAGTCAGTTTTTCTCAGATGGGTTTTCTGAGATGCTCGTTTTCGTTCGCTTGGGCGGATGGTTGTTTTGCTTTTGTAATTGTTTAATTACTGTTCACGTTAGATACGTGGTGCTGAGTTACTGTTGAGAGTACAGTGTACTGTTTGTTGCCTAATTGCTGATGTTTAGCAATTGTTTTCTGCTCTTATTGTAAATAGTGTAAATACTTGTAAATAAATTTATAGTTACTTCCTCAAGATTGGAATGCTCATTTGAAGAAAGTTGAAGGTGCAACGGACTCGTTACAATATACTAATAGATACGAATCTTGTAAATAAATTTAGTCGTTCTTACTACTCTGATAAAAGGCGTCTGGTTATTATTGTAAAGTACATATTCAACTACATCCTTACGACCAACCCACAACTGGTATTAGGACTAAAAAAACGTGCTGTGTTGATTCATTTTTTTTCTTCTTTTTACTTCCCTTTACGTAGTAAAGGAAGTATTGTGATTGCGAAAAAAAAAAAAAAAATCTGGTATGGACCCCACACTACTTCCTTTTACGTGTAAATTTCTTAGTAGTTGCCTTAAGTGTTAAAAAAATCTGGTATGGACCCCACACTACTTCTTTTTACGTGTAAATTTCTTAGTAGTTGCCTAAAGTGTTAAAAAAATTGCTTGGAGTGAGCAAGGTAACAATTCAAATATTTACTCCCCTAATCTGCCACGAAATAATGCAAAAAATATTTTGCAATGGTTAATTTTCTAAATATTGCTGATTTTAATATCATTTAGTGAATTTTTCGCAAAATATCGCCAATAGCGCCAAGTTGAACCCAAATTCAAAAAATAATTTTTTCGCCAAATTTGTCGCCAACTTGGCGATATATCGCCAAGTTGGCGTCAAACACACTTGGCGACCAAAAGCTTGGCGACATGTCGCCAAGTAGTGGCGCCAGTTCATATCACTTGGGTCTGTATTGAAATTAACATTGATTTACCCCAAAAAAGGGGTAAAAGACCCCTTTGGGAACATTCGAATGCAATCACAAGGGGAGGTGCACAACTAGACCCCCCTCAGAGCCTACATACCACGCTAGAAGTTTCTACGGCATATAGTTTTCGAGTTATGCGAGCCACATACGCACATACATCCGCACATACACCCGCACATACATCCGCACATACGTACATACAGACTTCACGAGAAAACTCGTCGTAATTTACTCGGGGGTGGTCGAAATTGATTTTTCGGCTGTTTGTATGTTGTTAGGTACATATGCACGTGCTGACAGGTCGAAAAAACTACGCGACATTCATTCAGGGGTGAGCAAAGTCAAAATTTAGACCGAAATTTGAGTGAAATTTTTTTCGTGATCACAATACTTCCTTTACTACGTAAAAGGAAGTAAAAAGTGCTTGGAGTGAGCAAGGTAACGATTCAAACATATGCTCCCCTAATCAGCCACGAAACAATGCAAAGAATATTTTACAATGGTTAATTTTCTAAATATCGCTGATTTTAAAATCATTCAGATTCAGTGAATTTTTTGCGAAATATCGCCAATAGCGCCAAGTTGAACCCAATTTCAAAAAATATTTTTTTCGCCTAATTTGTCACCAACTTGGCGATATGTCGCCAAGTTGGCGTTGAACACTTGGCGACCAAAAGCTTGGCGACATATCGCCAAGTGGTAGCGCCAATTCATATCACTTGAGTCTGCATTGAAATTAACACTGATGTACCCCAAAAAAGGGGCAAAACACCCCCTTGGGAACATTCGAATGCAACCACAAGGGGAGGTGCACAACTAGACCATTCTGAGAGCCTACATACCAAGCTAGAAGCTTCTTCGGCATATAGTTTTTGAGTTATGCTAGCCACATACGCACATACATCCGCACATACGTACATACAGACGTAACGAGAAAACTCGTCGTAATTAACTCGGGGGTGGTTGAAAAGAATTTTTGGGCTGCTTATATGTTGGTAGGTACATATGCACGTGCTGACAGGTCGAAAAAACTACTGAACATTCATTCGGGGGTGAGCAACATCAAAATTTCGACTCAAATTTGAGTGATTTTTTTTTCGCGATCACAATACTTCCTTTACTACGTAAAAGGAAGTAAAAATCACTCAAATTTGAGTCTAAATTTTGATTTTGCTCACCCCCGAATGAATGTTCAGTAATTTTTTCGACCTGTC
The DNA here is from genome assembly GCA_038373865.1 of Uloborus plumipes. Classification (NCBI taxonomy): domain Eukaryota; kingdom Metazoa; phylum Arthropoda; class Arachnida; order Araneae; family Uloboridae; genus Uloborus; species Uloborus plumipes. The sequence continues at coordinate 13,941 of JAXGGA010021011.1, read as the reverse complement.
ACCACGTGCATATGTACCTACCAACATATAGGCAGCCGAAAAATCCTTTTCAACCACCCCCGAGTTAATTACGACGAGTTTTCTCGTGACGTCTGTATGTACGTATGTGCGGATGTATGTGCGTATGTATGTGTGTCGCATAACTCAAAAACTATATGCCATAGAAGCTTCTAGCTTGATATGTAGGCTCTGAGGATGGTTTAGTTGTGCACCTCCCCTTGTGGTTTCATTCGAATGTTCCCAAAAGGGTGTTTTACCCCTTTTTTGGGGGTAAATCAGTGTTAATTTCAATGCAGACTCAAGTGATATGAATTGGCGCGACCACTTGGCGATATGTCGCCAAGCTTTTGGTCGCCAAGTGTTTGACGCCAACTTGGCGACATATCGCCAAGTTGGCGAAAAATTTAGCGAAAAAATTATTTTTTGAATTTGGGTTCAACTTGGCGCCATTGGCAATTTGCGAAAAATGTATATGCGAAATGTATTTTGCGAAAAATTCACTGAATGATATTAAAATCAGCAATATTTGGAAAATTAACCATTGTAAAATATTTTTTGCATTGTTTCGTGGCAGATTAGGGGAGTAAATATTTGAATTGTTACCTTGCTCACTCCAAGCACTTTTTTTAACACTTAAGGCAACTACTAAGAAATTTACACGTAAAAGGAAGTAATGAGTAGTAGAGAAAGGACAGTTCTGCAACAAGAGGGAGTGGAAGTGTAAACACTTCCTCCCGCCGCCTCCACCGCCTTCCTCCCTGACTTATTGAATGTGTGATTATCGCTGATAATCATAGGCGTATATGAGTTTTAATCGCATGTTTGATCTTGATAAAGGGTCACGTGGTCATCAGTTATCAGTAATGATTCACTTATCTTTCTGATTATACATCATTTGAGTGCATGACTTCAATGTGGTAGCTTGCATTTTGTGGATGGTGAAGGTACTTAACTAAAAATGTGAAAGTTGGCTGAGACATCTTGCCTGAAAATCGGGATATTTACGGGTTGACATCGTGTCAAACTGGCGAGTCTGCAACATCAATTGATTAATAAAGTCTGGATTGGTGATGCTTCAAGGGGAGGTGAGACATGTCCAAAATTGAAAAGTTGTGAAAAAAAGCATGAGTGGGGGTATGTTAATTCGAGTTGTAAAAATAAAAAAATAACTCAATTAATGTGATTCCATTCATTGCTTGAGGATCTACAATGGGATTTGTTTCCTGCGGAGTTGCATCATCGTGATTCACACAACAGAAGGTAAGTTTCTTGTTTCATTTCAATTGATTGCATGCAAAGTAATACGTATAGTTCAATTTTTTATCAAGTGTTGAGCGGCTTAAAGTGTTTTATAAGTTTCATTTGGCGAAATGATAGTGAATGTAAAAAAATTGTGTGTTCGAACGTATAAACCAATGTTAACTTGAGTGTATCGAATTGATTTTAAATTTTGACGTTGGAAAATAAATTTCGATTTTTAATTTCAACATGGGGGAATTTTTAATTTTTACTTTCTTCTATATCTAATATATAGAAGAAAGTATTGGTTTCGTGAAAATTTTCGAATGTCGAATTTTGACGGATTTGCACGTTTTGAGGTGCGCTGAGTCCATTTCGACCATTTTTGGAAAATGTCTGTCTGTCTGTCTGTCTGTGTGTGTGTGAGTCTGTATGTGTGTGACCAGTTTTTGTGGCCGCGCTAGAGCAAAAACTACTGAATGAAATCGAACAAAAATTTTTGCACATATGTACCACCATGTGAACTGGTGCACCTGACTTTTTTTAGCGAATTCCTCCAAGGGGGGTGGAGCAATCGCACGTGTTCTGCGCGGGGGTGATTGCTATATCTCAGGAAGTAACCGGCGGAATCAAACGAAAATTGGTCCATAGGTAGACCCTACTGAGTACAGGTGCTGATTCAATTTGTTTGTCAATATCTCGAAGGGGGGTGGAGCAATCGCACGTGTTCTGCACGAGGGTGACTGCTATATCTCAGGAAGTAACTGGCGGAATCAAACGAAAATTGGTCCATAGGTAGACCCTACTGAGTACAGGTGCTGATTCAATTTGTTTGTCAATATCTCCAAGGGGGGTGGAGCAATCGCACGTGTTCTGCGCGGGGGTGACTGCTATATCTCAGGAAGTAACCGGCGGAATCAAACGAAAATTGGTCCATAGGTAGACCCTATTGAGTACAGGTGCTGATTCAATTTGTGTGTCAATATCTCAAAGGGGGGTGGAGCAATCAAAAGTGCTTATTTTGTCATTGCACCTACTGTATCTCGGGAAATATTGCTGCGATTTGAATGAAATTTGGAATAACACTAACCCAATATGGAAGCAAGCATCGATTAAATTTTGGCGCCAATCGCCCCAGGGGGAGGGTGGGGTGATTTTTGCGCTTAGTCAACAATGCGAAAAATTAATTCATTAAAAAATCGCTTTCACGCTATTTAATTATCAAAACAGCTGAAAACTTTCAATGATTTGAAATTTTTAACTGTTGCCAATTTCTTTTTACTAACAAATAAAATGTTTGCAATTTATCTAAACAAGGCTTTTGCAATGATTTCCAATTTCGCTCATTGATTCTGCATTTGCAGGGTTATTACGATAATTGGGAAATTGGAGCTGTCTCCAATTACTCGGGCGAGTACGTATTTTATTTTGTAACCGTAATTCATAAGATAGATATAGAAGAAAGTTTCGTGACGGCCACGACAGCTAGTTGATTTTGACGTTGTAAAAAAAAAAAAGTTTTTGATTTTTAATCTTGACATTGTAAAAAATTTTAATTTTCAACTTCGAAATTTGAAAAATTTGATTTTGATTTTTAATGTATTAACGACCGAGTTATCTCTTATTGGCAGAGTATGATTATTTTTCACTTAATGGTTGAAATTTTTGACTTGTTGACTTGATGTTTGAAATTTCATTTAACAATTGAGTCTTAATGAATGAATGCATGTGTCTTTGAATGATAGTGAAGGGGTTTGTATGAATGTTTGAGGTTTCACATGAAAGTCGAGGGTTGAGTATAATCGGATAAAAGTAGTAAAAATCAATGTGTGGTCTATTGACTGTGAGTAATTGATAGTCTTGTATGTAACGATTACTTGTATCAAAGTGTTCATTAATTTCAGAAATAAGAAGTCGTGTTGGTCGAGTTTGTTTTGGGATTGAAGAGGAGTCGAGATAATTAAGTCATAGTAGATTAGATGAAAAATTTTGAAGTGGCGAAAAAGTTTTAAAATTAAAGTTGTAAAAGCGGGGACAGAGTCAAAAACATAGGCGGACTTAGGCTGTTCATTCTGGGGGTGCGGAATACCGGGGCCGGGGGGGGGGGAGTACAGGGGGTTTGACCTGCGGGATGGAGGGGGTATTCCACAGGTCAAACTAGGCTCCGGAGCATTCTTTCAGAAAATATTCTTTTTTTTTTTGAGTTTAATCATCATTATGGTTGTTTCGAAGTAAAAGAAACTAACAATGTACCAATGAATACCCAACTGCAGTGAATACGATTTTTCTATAATACCCCGGCCCCCACTGAATAATATATAATTATTTGATTTATGTAATGATTTATTTGCTATTATTCTTTCCTTTTTACTTTCTTCTATATCTAATATATAGAAGAAAGTATTGGTTTCGTGAAAATTTTCGAATGTCGAATTTTGACGGATTTGCACGTTTTGAGGTGCGCTGAGTCCATTTCTACCATTTTTGGAAAATGTCTGTCTGTCTGTGTGTCTGTGTGTGTGTGTGAGTCTGTATGTGTGTGACCAGTTTTTGTGGCCGCGATAGAGCAAAAACTACTGAATGAAATCGAACAAAAATTTTTGCACATATGTACCACCATGTGAACTGGTGCACCTGACTTTTTTTAGCGAATTCCTCCAAGGGGGGTGGAGCAATCGCACGTGTTCTGCGCGGGGGTGATTGCTATATCTCAGGAAGTAACCGGCGGAATCAAACGAAAGTTGGTCCATAGGTAGACCCTACTGAGTACAGGTGCTGATTCAATTTGTTTGTCAATATCTCCAAGGGGGGTGGAGCAATCGCACGTGTTCTGCGCGGGGGTGATTGCTATATCTCAGGAAGTAACCGGCGGAATCAAACGAAAATTGGTCCATAGGTAGACCCTACTGAGTACAGGTGCTGATTCTATTTGTTTGTCAATATCTCGAAGGGGGTGGAGCAATCGCACGTGTTCTGCGCGGTGGTGACTGCTATATCTCAGGAAGTAACCGGCGGAATCAAACGAAAATTGGTCCATAGGTAGACCCTATTGAGTACAGGTGCTGATTCAATTTGTGTGTCAATATCTCAAAGGGGGGTGGAGCAATCAAAAGTGCTTATTTTGTCATTGCACCTACTGTATCTCGGGAAATATTGCTGCGATTTGAATGAAATTTGGAATAACACTAACCCAATATGGAAGCAAGCATCGATTAAATTTTGGCGCCAATCGCCCCAGGGGGAGGGTGGGGTGATTTTTGCGCTTAGTCAACAATGCGAAAAATTAATTCATTAAAAAATCGCTTTCACGCTATTTAATTATCAAAACAGCTGAAAACTTTCAATGATTTGAAATTTTTAACTGTTGCCAATTTCTTTTTACTAACAATTAAATTGTTTGCAATTTATCTAAACAAGGCTTTTGCAATGATTTCCAATTTCGCTCATTGATTCTGCATTTGCAGGGTTATTACGATAATTGGGAAATTGGAGCTGTCTCCAATTACTCGGGCGAGTACGTATTTTATTTTGTAACAGGAATTCATAAGATAGATATAGAAGAAAGTTTCGTGACGGCCACGACAGCTAGTTTTTTAAATGGATAAAAATACCGTTAGTTTTAATATGATGTTGATATTATTGAGCAACATTTGCTCGAAAAAAGGTACGAAAATAGGAAGTTATTAACATGACTCTTGTCTAAAATGAATTTAAGGAACATGAAACTATTACAAAGCTCAAAATACAAATATAATTCTTTAAACAATACTAATAAAATAATAGAGTGAAATTATTGCAATAAAAATAAATACATAAAAAATAACTTTAAAGAACTTCAAAAGTAGTTCAATAGTGATAGTAACAAGCTGAGACTCACCTTCATCGAATCCGGAAGTAGTTGGTGGAAAGCTGGAAATTTTTTTATAATACTTCCCTCCAAAACTTTTTTCAAAATTGAAATTATTTATGCTACCTTTGACGCTGGAGGATCAAGACTCCTCTGGGAAACTTACTGAAACTTAAATTCTAAACACGCAATTTCAGGCTATCTTTAGTCACGTTAAAGGAATTGAGAAGACTCGGGGCATCTCTCCTGAAATATTTTGACACTGAAGCACAACTCAGGATATATTTCTTCATGATAGAGTAAAAGAAAAGATGAGTTTTTTTTTTTAAACTGAAGTCTCATTTAAGTTACCTTTGGGAAGTAAAAGTCAAGACCCTCCCCTGAAAGATTTTCGATGTATAGATGCGAAATTTCGCGTTCTCTGTGGAGACGTGAAGACACAAAAAGTGGTTAAGGATATCCTTCCGAAAATTTTCAAAATTGAAACCTTAAGCCATCTTTACTTTAGACCATCTTTGGTAGTAACGTTAGCAAGGACTCTCTCCCGAAATGTTTCGAAATTAATATGTTTTAAAAACATTTTTATTTAGGTTATCTTTAATACCGTCAAGAGAAGATGCAGGATTCGGGCGCTGTGCCCCGAAATTTTGCGGTATTGAAGCTTCAAGAATGCAATTTTAAGCTCTATTTTTTGAAACTGAAGGTTCAAAATTTTACTTTTAGCAGAGGTGCTCATTACCCCCAAGAGCAAAAACTTATCATCCAAGAATTCCACGAAGATCCCTCTAAAAACGAGAGCCACACGTGAAAGAAGAAGAAAACAAAACCTTTTAAAAATGCCCCTTAAAAATAATTCAATAGCGCCGCTTACGCCATGATTCTTGATAGGAACAACTGCTTTTAGGCTTTGTCTGACAACATTTATGATAAAAAAAGGATTTAGGGACTGTTCCGGAAATTTTTGGGCATAGAGACTGTAATTCGGGAGCTCTCTCTTTTTTAAAAGCACATTTTAGAGCTAAAGACTGTAGAAAATTAAAAGGGATATCAACTACCGTTAACTGTTTGAATTTTAAATCTCTAAAATGCCATTTGAGGCAATATTTGATCAAGGTATTGAAGAAGAAGCGGGAAAAGAACTCTCTTCCGAAAATTTTTGGATATTGAAGTCTTGAAACTGCAATTAAATTAAACTTTGTAAAAGCGAAATTTTAAGATCTCTTTGAACTCTTTAAGGGGGGGTCAAGAGATTTCTTTGAATTCATGCTTGGCGGATATACGGGCCTCGACATCCTACCCTAAACCCGCCACTTTTAGGCACTCTATTCTTTAATTTCACCACTGGTAAAGAGATTGAAAATTACGTGCCCCTTCTAGCTCGGCCGGCTTGGACTTTACCTTTTTTCGATTTTTTTTTTCTTTTTTTGTTCGTTTTGTTTTGTTCAGCTGAAAACTTGGAAATTATTCGGGAAAAAACTAAAAACCGAAAATGATTGCACTTTATTTTAAATTTCCTGCTGGGAGGAATACTTACACTGTAGTTTAAATTTCTTGCTGGAGAGGAATGATTATACTTTATTTTAACTTTATTGAGTGTAGCATTATTTTAAAGACTCTTATTTCCTGACTGACTAGAAAAAAAGGGGGAATGAGAAGAAAGAGAGGAACGTAATTTGCTGACGAATAATCTACTTGTGTTGAATATTTTTCATTTAAAGATTTCTATTCAAATTGATTAGGATTTTTTCTATGCGTTTTCTAATTGAAGTATCTTCATTTTCCCATGATACGTTCTTTTTTCTCTTGAGTAAAGCGCAAGGGCTACCTGACCCTCTTGGGTTGCACCACTGCCTGGTACCATCTAACGAATTATTATTAGCAATAATTATTTATTTATTTATGTATTTCAAGCTAAAAGAAGGAAAAAAATTTAAGAGTAAACTTAAACCGAATAATAATAACTACCATTATTAAAAAAAAAAGTCTAATATTTTTTTTTTTTTTTGGGGGGGGGGGTTTGAGAGTATACTGTATTAATTTTTGAAATAATCTTCCAGCAAGAATTTTCTATCCAGTCACGCATTTTTATTTATTTATTTGAGTAAGGGAAAAGAATTTCAAACTAGCTGTGTGATGAAAAATTTTTATTTTAATTTTTTTCGTAAAGTACGGCCAAAATGTTGGGGGTGCGGCGCACCCCCTGGCACCCCCGTAAGTCCGCCTATGGTCAAAAAACAGTAAAATTCGTGAAAAAACATGCAAAGTCTAGAACTTTATAGAAATAATCAAATTCGGAAGTGTGGGCTTAATTAAATTTGACTAATTTATTTGGATTTTATTATTATATATAATTTATTGAATTAATTAACTGGAGGATGGCCTGATTCAGGGTTGGGAGGCGTGGAGAAAGCTGCTGGAGAAGTGTTTATCACTTCCCTTGTTGCAGAACTGATCCTTTCTCTACTACTGATGTGGTGTCCATACCATATTTTTAGAAATCATTTTAAAGCAAAATACTTGCAGTTCTAGAATCTTGAATACGCCCTTGTGGTGATTTGAAATATAAAAGAATAACCAGCGATATCGGCATCGAGCCGCGGTAACGAATTGACGGTACAGCGCATCAGGCCTCAAGCTTAAGTTTGACCTCTTTGAATCCCAAATTTTTATTGCTGGGGTTAACCAGTAAAAAAGTTTCGGGACATTGCAAAGCTTTGCCAAATTCACGTGCCGCTAATAATTGCTCACAGTAGTCATAGTGAAAAGTTACCAAAAAGCGATAACTTGGCAGAAAAGAAAAGTACTCATCAACCGCTAGAAAAGACATAACACGCGCTGAATCCAAAGTGGTGAAATGACTTAGCTTGATCCTCCGTCGCCTTGTCTATATATAGTGGCAGTACCCTATTTGAACAAAAAATATCTCGGTCAGAGCATAGGTGTCAACCAGGTCCGTCATTTGGGCGATCAGTGAGGGGAGGTGGGGGGGCGATCGATTGGATCTTTGTTTTTGAGAAATTAACGTTTTTACATATTAATGGGGATGTTTTTTTTTGTTTCTCGGTTTTATTGACATCTATATACTGTCTCCCCCTCCCACCGTGGAAAAAATTGAAGTGACGGGCCTGGTTTCAACTTACTAAGGTTCCATAATTTCAACTCGAAACATAACTTCTGTATTGGTTTGGCAATTTTAAATACTTTATTAGGAATAAATCCAGATTTTTTAAAAATCAGATCTAGTAAAAAGAAAAGCACCATTCAATGTTCATAGTGATTTGAAAAATACATGTTAGACTGCCTTTTGTTTCTATTGGGAACTGCCCTGTGTAATTTCTCCAAGCCCTTCCTTGCTTAGGGATTGCGCTAACAGAGTGCGGTGGCTGTCTCGTGCCCGGTTTCAAGGGGGAAATACTCTAAAATAGTTTTAGAGTATTTCCCTTGAAACCGGGGATTATTATTTTTATTTTTTGGAAAATAATCAATTGACTGACTCTGAAACCGCCAACTTCTCATAAATGATCAATGTGAAAGAATATCGATAGCAAAAAGTGGACTTAAATGTCAAGTAGATGTCCGACGGAGCTACCTGTGAATGGTTCTCAAAACAATTTTGCACGGGCAGATCATATCAGTGGCACACCCTCGAGAGAGCTAAGGGGCTTAAGCCCCTCCCAGAAACCTGAAGGCGACATCGGTTGACAAGACCAAAAAGAGCCTAAAATTGCGTTTTTTCTCCGCCTTCATTTTCAAAAATTTTCCAGGAGAAAACATCCAATCCTAAACTTCCTTCCTACTAATTTTACTAAAGCTAACTTTAAGTTATTTTTCTGGAAAATTTTTCTGTTCTGTTTAATTTCTCTGTCCTCTTCCTTTACTAAAGGTAGATATGCAAAAAACCCAGTTTTTGACCTGTTTCAAAAAACCCGCTAACTAAATCAGGAACTTTGGGGAACATTAAGAATTTTGGGAGTAACTAAACTATGTTTCCCTACGTTGATTTTAGGCATGAAATATTATTATTTAGGATTTTTTCAGCTTATATCATTGTTAAAAATCTTACACGTTCTACCCAAAAATATCGAAGTACTCAAAACCGAAATTGAATTTCTACTAAAAATATGCTTGTTGCACAATTTTTTGTGTGAGAAATTCCAGTTTTAGGTTGGCTATGTTAGCAAAGTTGCTGACGTGTTAAGTATTATGAATGGAATGACGTATCTTACTGGATTTAAAGAGTACTAAATATTCAAATAAATCCTTAAAATATTTAATTGCAGAAATAATATTAATGAAAGTATTAAGCACTAGTACTACCCCTGTAGAACTTCTGCTCTCTATTAAGGTTGCAGTCTACTGTATTAATAAGGCTGCGGCTTGCGCAGCTTCATTATTTCTGCTTACTCCGCAGTTGCAAACAGCATTGTGAAGCTGAGCTGTTCTTGCAGGTGGGAACTATAGTGCCACCGAAGTAGAACCGCCGAACATTTTGATTGTTTATTTTTAAAGTGTTTAAGTTTTTTCATTTTTGTACAACTTTTATTCTTGCTTAGAAGCCTTTTTTGTCTAAACGACCTTTGAAAAAAAAAAAAAAAAAAAACCGAAGTATAAGCACCAAAACGTCAAATAAGTAGTTTCTATAATCTATAACTTGGACCAAGCATGGTAACAATAAATAAAGGAAAAACTCGTCCCAAAGATTAGAAATGTCGTGCCATAATTGAAAATAACCTGATATAACTATTTTATGTATTACTAGCATTCCCCGCCACGGCTTTGCCAGTGCTCAAATTTAAAGCAAGATACGTGCCCATTGTCGATGCGACACATCATACTCACGAATTTATCCGTTATCATCGATTTATCTCCTAACTTTCCATTAAAACCTTGCTAAGTATTTTTTTAATGGAGACTCAGCTGAAATTTTAGTGCCAGATTTCTCTCAGTTGAGCCAAGGCTTCACTAGATAGCGTTTTATACGTATAAAACGCTATCTAGTGAAGCCTTGGTTGAGCTAAAGGGCAAACTTGAATAATCGAAGCTGAAGATTTCACTAAAAAAATTTTTCACCCGAAATTTTAAATTTAAAAGAATATTATTGATTACATAGGGAGTTCATAGGAGAGCATGAATTAGAGACATTTGAGTTATTAAATAAGTTGCTTTGCATAAGAAAGCAAGATTTTTTTTCAGAATAAATAACTTTCAAACATAAGATAATTAAATGACATTTTCTACAAAATTAACTGTACACAATATTGGAAAATAAGACTCAATTAATGTGCTTTAAAACGGAAATGACTTTTTTTTGCGTTGTAAAATTAACTATTACTAAGAAATTACAATTGCAATTTGATGTGAAGGGTGAACTTGATGTTAAGCTGTCAATTGATATAGGTTTTTCATTTACTTAGTGATTCTTCTCGGTACAAAACGCTTAATGTAGTTCTGGATGTCGGTACTAAATTAATAACGGGGAGCTTTATCTTCCCTTGAAAACTTCATAGTCTAACAGGGTAATAAAGCTTCCACTCATCTGAAATTTTCTTTATAATAAATGATCAGTTTGCTTCCATTTTGCAATCAATGTCCTATATCAATGTTGTCTGCTTGTATGTAAGACTTTGTTTCCTTCTTGAGACTCTTTCTTGATGTGTCGATTTTTTTTTGTTTGTTATAGAGTGTAAATTGCAGAAATCTTGTAATGCTGTGAAATAAGAGTTTTTAAAGTTAGAAATTTTATTTTTCTGGTTCAAAGTAGCACTTTTAACCAGAGTAAGTTTAGCGATGATTTTATGTACATTTCCCATGCTATTTGATCTTCCATAATATTTACCCAGCAAGGACGATAGTCTGTGGAGTTAGCGACAAAAACAGCCGAAATATTTCACTTCCGGATACCAGTGTGAAATTTGGTACAGAGCTTAGGTACATATATAAGAATAAAAAACGGCCAGCAGACACTTGATCAGGGGTCATGAACTCCCGTGATGACGTCATCAAGATGGCCGCTTTTACAAGTAAATACGTTCGTTTAGCTGCTTAAAACTCCATCATAGATTCAAATATTGCAAAACTCAAATATATCATCTGAAAGCTCTTTAAAAGAGCTATTTATAAAGATTTAATTTTTCTTTCTGAGGTCAAGGTCCCACCTGTACTGACGTCATCAAAATGGCCGCTTTTACAGGTAAATACGTTTGTTTAACTCCCCCTAAAACTCCATCATAGATTCAAATATTGCAAAATTCAAATATATCATCTGAAAGCTCTTTAAAAGAGCTATCTAGAAACATTTAATTTTTCTTTCTGAGGTCAAGGTCCCACCTGTAATGACGTCATCAAAATGGCCTCAAATGACGTCATCACAGGTGGACCCTTGACCTTAGCTCTTTTAAAGAGCTTTTAGATGATATATTTGAGTTTTGCAATATTTGAATCTATGATGGAGTTTTAGGGGGAGTTAAACAAACGTATTTACCTGTAAAAGCGGCCATTTTGATGACGTCATCACAGGTGGGCCCTTGACCTTAGAAAGAAAAATTAAATTTTTCTAAATAGCTCTTTTAAAGAGCTTTCAGATGATATATTTGAGCTTTGTAATATTTGAATCTATGATGGAGTTTTAGGGGGAGTAAAACAAACGTATTTACCTGTAAAAGCGACCATTTTGATGACGTCATCACAGGTGGGCCCTTGACCTTAGAAAGAAAATTAAATTTTTCTGGATAGCTCTTTTAAAGAGCTTTCAGATGATATATTTGAGTTTCGCAATATTTGAATCTATGATGGAGTTTTAGGGGGAGTTAAAACGAACGTATTTACCTGTAAAAGCGGCCATTTTGATGACGTCACAGGTGGGCCCTTGACCTTAGAAAGAAAAAATGAATCTTTCTAAATAGCTCTTTTAAAGAGCTTTCGGATGATGTATTTGAGTTTTGCAATATTTGAATCTATGATGGAGTTTTAAGCAGTTAAACGAACGTATTTACCTGCAAAAGCGGCCATTTTGATGACGTCATCAGAGGTGAACCCTTGATCTCAGAAAGAAAAATTATATCTTTATAAATAGATCTTTTAAAGCGCTTTCAGATGATATAGTTGAATTTTGAAATATTTAAATATATAATGGAATTTTAGGGGGAGTTAACCAAACGTATTTACCTGTAAAAGCGGCCATTTTGATGACGTCATTACAGGTGGGCCCTTGACCTCGGAAAGAAAAATAAATTTTTTCTAAACAGCTCTTTTAAAGAGCTTTCAGATGATATCTTTGAGTTTGGCAATATTTCAATCTATGATGGAGTTTCAAGCAGTTAAACGAACGTATTTACCTGCAAAAGCGGCCATTTTGATGACGTCATCACAGGTGAACCCTTGACCTCAGAAGGAAAAATTATATCTTTATAAATAGATCTTTTAAAGGGCTTTCAGATAATATAGTTGAGTTTTGAAATATTGAAATATATGATGGAATTTTAGGGGAAGTTAAACAAACATATTTACCTGTAAAAGCGGCCATTTTGATGACGTCATTACAGGTGGGCCCTCGACCTCAGAAAGAAAAATTAATTTTTTCTAAACAGCTCTTTTAAAGAGCTTTCAGATGATATATTTGAGTTTGGCAATATTTCAATCTATGATGGAGTTTTAAGCAGTTAAACGAATGTATTTACCTGTAAAAGCGGCCATTTTGATGACGTCACCACGGAATGACCTTGAACTCCGATCAAGTGTCTCCCGGCGTTTTTTTGTCCTCCTATGTGAATTTAAGCCCCACATAAAATTTCAGACTGGTATCCGGAAGTGAAATATGTTTGCACTAACTCCACGGACTAAAGTAAGTGAAAAAGTTGCCTTTTGTAGAAATATTTTGCCGTAATGTAAAAGGATTTTAACAGAACAAAAAACATCTCGAGGGTCCGCTTTCGCCTTGAAGTTAAGCACTATTGCATGAAAACTGGAAAAGGTTGTAATGATTTCATCAAAAACTAAAAAAGTGTAGGCTTTTGTGTAGGTTACACACTGTATAATATCATTTTAATGATATTATACATTTTAAGGCTACATTTTAAGACTACATTTTAAAGGGTCACACATGCCTTCAAATTAAACAAAATCGCGTCAAAATGAAATAACATCGTATAATGCTCCGTACTTAAAGACTATAGAAATGATTACTTTGGAAGAAATCGCTTTCATATAAATTAATAATCTCATGTGAAAATGAAGAATCTCTACTAATAAAAAAGCTGAAGGTGGGTCTGGTTTTCTTTCTTTCTGTCCTTCTATCCTTCTGTCTGTCTGTTACGCGCGTAGCGCCAAAACCGTTCGGTTGATTTTTATGAAATTTGGCACAAAATTAGTTTATAGCATGAGGTTATGCACTACGAAGCGATTTTTCGAAAATTCTTTTTCGTCCTTTTTCTATTCTAAGTCGTAGCGAAAATTCGATAAAATAGGGAAGAAATATTTTATACACATTTTCAAGTCTTATGTCATTCGAAAGCTTGCAATTTTCTGCTAAAAATGATGTCAGTTTGAAGTTTCTACGAGCATTAGAAGAGCTGCAATAATTGTTTTTAGAATCCCGGAAATTCAAGGCTTACCTTCAGCAAAGCAAGCCAAACGATTCTAAAATGGTTGAGCTCGAGAATAAAATTTGTTTGAAAATAGAGGTGAAATGAATTATTTTATCAACGGAAATCAACTTTTCATATTGTTACCATGGTTACGTTTTCATAACTTTTTTTTTGTTTCGTTCTTTTTCCTGCGTTGCCAGACGTAGTATTTTTGATACTACGGTAGTATTTTTTCGGCCCAAATAAGGAACGTAGTATTTTTCTGATAACCCT
>JAXGGA010021010.1:0-17288 GCA_038373865.1 Uloborus plumipes | reverse complement strand
CTTAAATGCTTAATTTTCCCAAAAATTATGCATTTGTGCATAGTGTATGCATTTTTTACAGTGTAATAATAAATGAGTCATTGGTGGTTAATCATTGGTTCATCCACAGTGAAGACTTTGAAATTATAACATATAGTTATAGTGTAGTGATAAAAGTAAATTTTATTGCACATAATGTTTTACCGTTAGATAGCATAACATTTTAAACTGTAAATCGAAACTATGTTGCACACAAATTACATTTTCATCTCGAGAAAAAGTCATACTTACGCTATTTGAAAGTAAAAATGTTTTAATGATAATTTTAACTAGGGATGCACCGATTAATCGGCAGTACCGATTAATCGGCCATAATCGGTCTCTTTGCCGATTATTAATAATCGGCAAAATTAAGCCGATTCATCGGCTGAAAAAATATTTTTAAATATTATTCTTTAAATTATACCTTCACTAAGAAACTATGATGAATAAATTTTTTAGAGTACTAATAGCCCTCACAGTTGAGAAAACGTTTTTAATACATTAATTCTCTTACTTTGAATAAACATACACATTGACAATGTTGCAACATTTTTCATAATGCTATAGTTTTCTCCTCAGTAACCTGTAATTTTCAAAGAATAAAAGTCTTGAATTAAATTGCTACTAATTATTAAAAATTTAAATTAAAATTACTCCGAAATTGAGGATTGACACCCCCCCCCCTTTTTTTTAATTTTATGTCCAATTAACATAATTAACTTTGTGTTACTGTAATATTATTGACAAAAATATGAAAATTGGTTCTTAGAAATTTGATAAAATATTGAAATTATTTTGTGAAAATTAGGAAAATGGAAAAAAATCTTCTCGCAGAAATAAATTACTTACTATTTCTCAACTCGGAATTGTATAAAAGAGAAAGAACAGGGATTGTAAAATTGGTCGTATTAAAAAGAAACATCCTTATATGTAATCGGCTCAGCCGATTAATCGGCCGATTATCAACAGCCGATTAATCGGTAATTGGTAATCGGCCAATTTGCTTATCGGTGCATCCCTCATTTTAACAAAATGGATTGAATTTTCAGATTTTCATGATGAGAGGTATTAGCCTACTTTCAGTTAAAGTAGAAGAAAGATGGAAAATGCATGAGAAGTATATGAGTCTTAAAATTATCGCTAAGTACAAAAAAAAAACCCTCCAAAACAAATAAAAGAGCCAAATAAATTTTGAAAAGTTAAAAATTGAAAAATTGGGTTTCGAGATGGGGAAAATGTGTGTTTGTCTGCCTGCTCTCTCCCCCTCCTTAAAAGTCCAATTCGAATATTTTTTCCAGGATATTGGCGAGGACACCTCATCCCCACATTTCTTTGTTTGATTTTGAACAATTTTTCGTTCAATTATGAGCCGTTCAAAAACACTAGACATTAGCTCATGAGGTTAAATGTAAGACTAATGCAGATCATGAACTTAAAGGCGAATATCCTTCAAAGAAACTTTCGAAGAAAATGCTATGGATGAAGAATGTATGAAATATATTTTTTTTATTAAGTTGTTTGAAGAACTCCTTTTCCAACTCCTCGACTCCAACACCGCCTCCACGGCTATGGTAGAAATACAGGCACGGAAAAAAAATTACCGAGTCCTACAAGAGCCTTCGACTCTGACTCCAACTACCGTCTCCGACCAACGACTCCACTTTTTCGACTCCGACTCCGACACCTTACTTCCGACTTGACTTCCCAGTAATGTCATAAACACACGTTTGGGACAAAAAATTGACTCCTACTCTTTGAATTTTAGAGCCTTTGACTCCGGAAAAACTCCTTCCTGACGGAAAAATTACTAACTCTTTCTCCTAGAATTCTAGAGCCTTCAGCTTCGACTCCGAAGTCGATGGAAGCAGAGATGCAGGCTGGGAAAAAAAGACAGACTCCTACTCTTAGAGTTTTTTAAACTTTGCCTCCTGCCTCCGACTGTTATCCAAAATCAGTTCTACTCCTACTCCTGGTTTCCGCTCTAAAATAATGATTATTGAGAGGATAAATTAAAATTTCATTTTGGAGTTTTGATTTATTTGTTTTATGTTTGTCAACGGGAAATAAAAGAAATTCGAGGTGCATTATTTTTAAACACAACGAAATAGCTCTGCAGATGATTTTTTTTAATTATTATTTTCTCTCGCTCTCTCTCTCTCTTTTTTTTTTTTTTGCAAACGATTTTCTTTTCTAACAAAAATTATTCATTTAAGACCCCCCAGTAAAGTGCTTAAATTTTTTTTTGGAGAAGTGGCGTGCGTTCTTACGACTCTTAATCATACTTCAATGAGGAGAGGAGTCTTTAACCCATTAATGCCTAGCGTCCCTTTTTAGGGACCGTTCTGAAAGTGTGTCTGAATTTACCAAAAATGAACATTTCAACCAAATAATAGTATTTAATTAGTACTTTGGTATTGTTTCAATTCATTACAAACAGATTGTAGCACATAACCATTGTAAAGTGTGTTCTGTAGCCGTGTAACCAGTATGCAAAATATCTTTGGAAAAAAAATGTCAGGCATTTACGGGTTAAGGGGTTACAGTACCTCAAAAATGATCAAAAGACCAAAAAAAATTTTATTGCTTATTTCAAAAGTAAAAGTTATTTAAAACACTCAGAAAAAAACAGCATTGTTCTAGCTAAATTATTTAAAAAGTTATGAGTGACTTTAGGGCATACATGCTATGTGTTCTAATGGAAAAGCCAAACTTTAAAGTGCTTTTTCTCGGTGATCAGTTTTTAGTGTTTCTATGTTACTAGAAATGCTAAGGAATTTTTTCTATTAAAGATATAACTTTAAAGCAATATTTTTTGCACTCAGGATAATATATTTAACAAAACTGTGCATTGAATAAGCGTTTTATAAATTACAAAAATTTTTAGAGTTTGTTAAACCTCGAAGAACAAAAATTTCTAAGATTTTTTTGCATAAAAGGTCACAAAATATTTTCTAATCAAAATATAAGAAAATGAATGCACAGATTTGTTGAGGTTTACCTTGTGATCATTTCGCAAAAAGAAATTTTGAAATTAGTGCAGAAACAAAAAAGCCTTAGGGTTTTAAAAAAACTGAAATTTTCTTACATTTTTCAAATTTTCACAAAAAGTTTTCAAAATTTTTGATGTTTGAAAATAAATTATTGATTTTTAAACAAGTGCAGAAACAAATATTTCAAAAAATTAACTTTTTCACTTAAATTAAAGAAATTTGTTAGAAAGGTACTGTAACCCCTTAATGCTTTCCCGACTCGGTGAGATTCAAAATACACTGTTAAAAATTTTCCTGAAATTTCCCAGTAAAAGTTACAGACATGCATGTTGCCAGTAACTTTTACCGTAAAATAGTTTTTTACTGTAAAATTTTACGAAACAGGAAACGAGAATTAAAAAGCGCGAGATACGAACGACAAGGATCGAAACCGGGACCCATTTTTTTCACACTGCATTACTATCCATAGTACCAGCTGAGACACACTAGGAGAGCAGAAATAGGGTGTCATCTGCATCTCTCAGTAAGTCACGTGGCGAGCAATTGCCGCTGCAATCGCATTTTTTTTTATCGGTACAATTTACTGTAAAAAAATTCTGTACTGTAAATGCTACATTTTACAGTAACATTTACCATAAAAGCTTCCTGAATTTTTAATAGTGTAGATATTCCAGACAGTTCGTAGCTCCATGCGCTGAAGATGTAAGGTGAGCAATGTAGGCGGTGGGAAAAACTTCGAACACTTTCTTTGGCCTATGCTTTGCTTTTCTACGTTTATTATAAAAACAATTTTCGCTCACGTCTCTTTATTTCCTGGTGCTTCTGTATACCTGTACATCACCACTAGGAAAGCATTTGCATTGCCCATATTGCTGTATGATTACAATTCGGCAGGATGCACCCTGGCCCTCTTTGAAATTCCGAAACACTTAACTGAGACGCCCTGCTTTTACTGAAGTATTTTTTTTTAAATTTATTTTAAGGTTTTTAAGGAATGGATTAAAAATAAGATTTGGAGGCGTTTTATTTGTGAATGATTTTTTTTTTTTTTTTTTTTAATTTGTAAAGTGTATTTTATATGCTTTCTATTTTTGACCTCTCCCCACCCCCCTTAAATAATTGAAGATTTTTTTTAATGAAAGAAGCAAAATAGTTGCATTATTTGAGTGTTACTTTTTAATTTATTCATTTATTTACTCTTGACGCATCTATTTCATCAGATGAGGGAGTTATATTTTGTTTTTAAAAATCAACTTTAAATGCAAAAAAAGGTATGTTTTACATAATTTACACTCTCAGATAATTAAGAGAATGTTAATCAGATGCTATATATAGAATACCGATGTCGATATACAGGAAAGTAGACTCGTTTAGTTCTGGGCGAGACTTCTTGTTATTTCCGAAAAAAAATGTGTTTTCAGTTTCGTTGAAATTTGAAAAATAAATAAATAAATAGTATTTTTATGTCAACTTGAATCCTTGCAAAATTCCAAAGAATTCATCGTTTGGCATTGCGTCATTCAATGTTTTCAAACAACACTTTAATGCCTTTCCTTATCTCCAAATCGAACACTATTTAGTTTATACCCTCCATTTTCAACACATCAAGATCTGCAGCTATCGCCGATAAATGTTCTATCATGGACACAGATAAAAGATTGCCCCGACTATTTCTTTTATTGATTCTCCAGATTCTTAGAAAACGTTTAAGAAATGCTTCGCGCCCAATCTTCGCGCTGGGAGGTGGAGTTATTGAACTTAGGCCACGCCCCTCAAAGATGTCTGAGAGTATATGAAGTATAATTTTTCACCCACTCTCTGAACTCATCTCTGTGTTTTGTCGAAGACAAGTTTAGCGCTTTTTCCCGCGTTTTTCGTTTTCACCGTCGCTTGAGAAAGTAAGTTAAAATTCGTTTGTTCTATGTTCTCCTGGATAGTTGTTTCATAAATGCCATAATTTATAATTTCATTTACGCATTTTTCTCTTTCTACTCGTTTTTCTCTTTCTTCTTTTTATTTACAATGAGAGTAATAAGAATATTGTAATTCTAAATATTTGTTTCTTAACTAAAAACCTAACTTCTTCATTGCATGCTTGAACTTCTTTAACGTTTGATAATGTGTAAGTTGTACTTTGTAACAAATCAATTAATTTTGTAAGTTCACTTCTCCATTATAAAAATAAGTATCAATTATTTTGTGTTCACTTTCATAAAAAAGTGTTAAAGTTAAGCTGTTCCTCGTTCTTTTAGATCGGGAAATTTTATCCATGCCGTGATTTTTATTTTTAGATTTATTCATTTATTGATAACAACCAATTATTTTAAGGAACGTAAAGTTCATTAACTTTTTGTTCCGTTGAATATTTTATCTATGTAATATTTTTTTACTTTCACACACGTAAATTTCTCTTTATTATGTATATTAAGTTTTAAAGAGTTATTACAATTTATTTACTTTTTTTCAATGCTAGATATCGAGTTTTATTATTTAACTTATATGTTTTAATGTGTAAAATTCCTCAACAATAAATAATGTGCGAGTGATTTATAAATGAACTATCGAAAGCTAAGTTAACCTATTTTTATTATACTTTCTTTCAGTACTTATTATTATATTAATTTCGGTGCTTAACTTTTATGTATGTATTATATGTGTTTTCACTTACGCATACTTGTTTTCCCCTTTGATAGTCCAGATTATCTTTAAATGTTGAAAACAAATTAAAGTGACATTTGATTGTAAAAAAATTTTAATTATCATTCATTACATCTCAAAGTATTTATTTCAAATATAAGTAAAAGCTCCTGATTTCAGTACTTAACATATATATTATGAAGTACAGGTAGTATTAACTGCTGTTAAAAAAGAAGAAGGAATATAACTCACTAAATTCATCAACCCTTAATTCTACTGCTTTAGTATACATTCTAACATGGACGTATTTAAGAGGTGGGTTTTTAAGGTAAAAACACCCTCCGAAATGTTTCAAAACTGTTTCAAAAAATCGTCTTCATACCTTTTTTTCTGTTAAAAAAATTGTTCTTTCTAATTCTTTTATTTATTGTCCGATAAAATTTGAAAAAAAAAAGGAAATTATCATCATTGCACAATTGTGCAAATTAAGTGTTTTATCTGCAATTTTTATTTTTACTGTTGTTGCAAACATCAGTTCAAACAGAACAATATACCTTTTTTCTTTCGAGTTTTGAATACCATTAACAAAAACACAGAAATTCTTTAAATTTGAAAGTCCCAAAGTCTATACTAACATATTTTATAAGTTTCATAAAATTGTAATTTCAGAAGTATTACTTTGAATGCGCGTATATCGTCGGCACCATGCTAAACTAACGAATGTGAAAAATCACGTTTTTCAAGTTCGTTTTTCAAGTTCAAATTTTGCAAATATAATTAAAATTAAAATGAAATCTTCGAACGATAATTTTACACTTAAAAATATCCATAAAAGTTTAAAAATTTAAAATAAACAAATACGCCAGGTGGGAAAAAGTTATATGCAGTATTTTGGCTCTCCTAAAAAGTGCCAAATTTCACATTCGTTAGTTTAGCATGGTGGCGACAATATGATTAGGCGCATCTCTTCTTTTGAGTGATTAAAAGAAATTGAAAAAATAAAAGGCACTAAGTTATACTACGTACACATATTTTTTTACCCTTTATTGAAAAGCTACGTCATTTTTTTTTACCATTTTGCTTGTTAACACCCTTGAAGCATCTATTGTAAAAAAACAATAAAACATAGAATATAAAATTAAATGTTATTGATGATATAGATTTCACGAGAAATGTATCTGTTTAAACCTTCCCCAAAACAAAAGTCTGCTTACTGCCCTGCATTCAACTATAAATATTTAAATAGTTTAACTAATAAAAAAGGAAAAGAAAATTCACATTTGTCTCATTCCTTGGTTATTAAACTTAACTTATGCTACACTATCTTTTATTGTAACGCACTTCTATTTCTTCTTATGCTGCATAATTTTTCTTTTGAACCTAGATATTAGGAACTAATTTTATTTCCCCTCTTCTATACTATATTGAAAAGATTCTTTAATGGTAGGTCATGTGCGATTAGGTTGTAAACAAAGTGTTATGAAATACATTTTAATGTACTTTATTCTTTTTTTTTTTGTATAGTTTACGCTTTATCAGCGTCTTGATTTCTGTTTTTTTTTTTGAATTTGTTTTCCCTCTTTATGCTGCATATTAACTTTAAAAGTTATTAAACCTCGATAACTCTCCTTTCAAACCTACATAAGTCTTTCGAATTTGATCATTTAACGTATCTTTTATAAAACTAGGTATTAATTATTTAGTGTTCACTTTATAAAAAGTGTTAAAGTTAATTTGTTTCTCTTCTGGATCTGGGAAGTTTATTTATGCCATGATTTCTATTTTCAGGTTTTTTTCTCTTTGAAATTATTGTTTTCCATTTAAACTGTATATTAAGTTCAAACGCTGCAAATAAATTACATTCGTACTCTATTCCCAAAGTTTACAAATACCTTTGTGCTATTGATGTAGTAGAGAAAATATCAACGTAAAATAGGCACAAATAAGCAGAGATACTGCAGACACGAGCTTCGGCGTTACACGTGTTCGCTTCTGTTTCCGTTGCTTTTGTCGGATGTCTATGCATCAATAAGCTCAACATTTTTTTTTGCATTGATAAAGGCGTTCATTGTAAAGCCGAAACACGTGTCTGCAGTCTCTCTGCTTATTTGTGCCTTCTTAACGTTGGTATTTTCTCTACTACATCTATTCCCAAAGTTTAAGTTCTGAATCATTATAACTTGGTATTTTTTCTTCGAAACTAAAGTATAAGCAGTGAATTTTATTATTGAGTTTCTCCATTATGTTGTGCATTTCTGTGAGGCAAGAAGCATGATTGAGATATTAAAGCAAGAATTTTTCATAAAAATTATAGTATTTTTCTATTAGAATATCTAAATCATCAATGATTTATGGAAAAATCGGTCAAAACATGCATGACCTACTTTTCAATGGCATTGAACTAATTATAATTTTGCTTCACTTTGCTACTTACATATAGACAATAATATTGCTTTATTCAGTGTGTAACTGACTTT
Organism: Uloborus plumipes; assembly: GCA_038373865.1. NCBI lineage: Eukaryota > Metazoa > Arthropoda > Arachnida > Araneae > Uloboridae > Uloborus > Uloborus plumipes. Next base: position 9,163 of record JAXGGA010021010.1, on the reverse strand, counting down.
CTGATATACATTTTGTGCACGTGTTTATTTTTTTTAACAATGAGACAAATAAATTTCAAATTGAAAAATATTTTTAGTTTCAAATTTTAAATTGATATTTTAAGAAAATTTAATTTTCTATGGGAAAAACAGTTAACTTTGAAAAAAATAATATCATTTTAATTACCGTAATTAATGTCACCATTTTGAATTGATGCATCAAATACAATAATTGTTACAATAAATTTTTCAGAAAATACATATTTCTATGATGAAGTGTACGTTTTATATGTTTACGTACTAAGTACGTTTTTCAATAATCAAGCATTTTGCTGCCGAAGAAAAATAATGTTTTATAAAAATAAGCCAAAACTCTTCCTAAATTGACAGCTACGTTTGATGTGAGTTCTTTCTTTTTCGGGAAATTAGCTGGTAGTAAGGCCGGCCACCTTGTTGGTCAGAGAAGTCTGACAGAGATGCGATGACTTCGGGTTCGAATCCTGGGTCGGACATGGATGCACTTTTTCTCTCCCGTCTTTGTATTTTCTTCTTGTGAATTTGTTGTTGTACTGTGAATGGTTGCCTACCCTATAAATGGGCTCATATGGTATGAGTGTGCCGTGGAAGTAGAAATTCACACGAAATGAGGGTACAATTAGGAAAATAGAGAAGTTTCACAGAGATGCGATGACTTCGGGTTCGAATCCTGGGTCGGGCATGGATGCACTTTCTCTCTCTCCCGTCTTTGTATTTTCTTCTTGTGAATGTGTTGTTGTACTGTGAATGGTTGCCTACCCTATAAATGGGCTCATATGGCATGAGTGTGCCGTGGAAGTAGAAATTCACACGAAATGAGGGTGCAATTTTGTAAATGAAGCAGCGTACCCCAAATTGCCAGACGAGCTGGCCCAAGACAACACAAGCAAACAATAATATACGATTTTATTATTAGTTTTCAACTATATCCCTTTCAGAACTTCAATAAGTCTCTAATAGAGAAACCCTCACACAACTCTGAAATAATTCAATTGAGATGAACCTAACAATAGCTATATTTCAGCACTAAGTTCAGGCAAAGTAATAAGCATTAATGACTCTTGCAGCAATTTCACATAGAAGTTCAAAACTAAATCTGGTCTCGTTGGCACAAGACAGCAACAACGGTTGGTGGTAGTGGTATTTTAAATTCGCTGCTGTTGTTGTGGTTATCAATTCTTCGGATCTAGCCGCAATAAGATCAAATTCATCATTCCGTGCACACTAAAAAGGTCCAGTACCGAAAGTGGTTGTAAATATACAGTGAACTCCCACTTATGCGCCGGCCCAAGGGACCAACAGAAAAATGCGCATAAGTGAGAGAAACGTATAAGTGAACAAGCCTATTTAAAGGACTAAAACGCAACATAGGTTTTAATGAAAGAATGAATAAGAATGTTTCTATAAACAAGGGATATATTACTACGCTTTGGCAATTACTAGAACGTAACTAAAATGATAAAGAGAAAAAAAAATGTTGCATACTTAATTACAAACTTCTCCTTTTAAAACGATCCATAATAAGTAATTGCTCCTATCCGAACTCTAGTTCATGTGGAAAAAATGCCTTCCGCGAGCAATAGGCGAAGGATGAAAGGGGAAAGTGAAGAAAAATGCTTATTTTTTAAAGAAAATAATATTTTTCGTTTACATTTTACAGAAAATTCGGCGCATAAGTGAAATATTTATCTTAAAAGCGACGCATAAACGATTGATACTATCATTATTTTGCTATGAAATGTGCTGGGACCATTCAAAATCGTCGTATAAGTGAAAAAGCCGCATAAATGAGGCGGTGTATAAGTGAGAGTTCACTGTAGGTCTTCCCTCGTTAACCCCAAACAGTTGAGAATATGTTCGGGGGAAGCTAGTTTGCACAATGTGCAAATCCTGAATATTTTTTGGCCGGATTCACTTTGGATGTCCAATAATCGATCTAGAAATATCTGTTTAATTTTCTCTGTCCTCTCTGAGCTCTAAAAAGCCTCTTGGACTTTTCCTGTAGAAGTAGGGATGGGTGGAATGCGTGATCCAGACTTACTTGTCGACATTTGTAGATGAGGAAATAAATTAGGCTTTCCTGTAAACATTTAGCGCCTTAGAGTTTTCTAAACGCTTTTTTCCAGATAGAAGCATTTTGTTTTAATAGATAACTTAAACTAGTTTGTTTTTAAATTTATAGTAAACTTTTAAAATTGTTCCATCAATGGAATTCTGTTTTCAATGTCTAACTAGTAACCCTATTACAGTGAAATTCTGTAAAGTTAAACACCTTTATCAGTTGACCACTTTTGTCCGGTAAAAAAAATAATAAATAAAATAATTGCTGAGACCCTCTATAATTAGACTCTAGTCTAAGTGAATAACTCAAGTAGTGCGAGCATGTAGTCAACTTAGAAAGGCTACATTGTGTTACAGCTAGAAGCTAAAAATAGTTCAAAAGAGCATACTTTTGTGAAGGAAGGGAAATTAGACTTTCCTATAAAAAAGAGTTAAAGTCTTAGCGCTACTTAAACTGTTTTTTTAGATATAAAAAATGTGTTTAAATAAATCATTTAAACTAATTCTTTTTCTTCTAATATTACTAACTTTAATATGAAAAAAATTGAATGTAATATAAGTAACGCACCATTGGTTCACAGGTTTCTGCCTTTTTTGTTCATGTCATAGTAAGCGATTTTTTTCATCGGAATATCTTGCATTTCAGCCTATATTTAACTGTAAATATTCATTTCTGTTTTAGGGTAGAACATTTGTTTGCATGTGGACTGGCTATCAGCAATAGACTGTCTGCAATAGAATCTACAGTGCCGCACACTAAAATAAAAAAGACTGATGGTCTGTTTAAACGAGAAATAGCTTCAAAAAGAAATGATCCAGAAGATCATCATTTGCTTAGCTCTGATAATAACAGTTCCTGTATTATCATCTACGAATGCGGATGAAGAGACACTGAACTCACTGCCACATGTCATTCGGCAGCCATCCTCACCTTTGGTTCGGGTACTGAATGTTTCTGCTGGTGGTCTACACGAAGAAGCCATTGCGAATGCCTCCTCCAATCTTTCCAACACGAGTTTGACTGACATTGAGAATGACAACATCACGCATTCTTTGCAGATGAGGTATCGGGAAAGGTAAGCGTTGTTTTAATTGTAATTTTTAAGAAATAGAGTAGTGATGCCGAACGTTTCTCTCTTACCCAATACCTGCATCTTACATTATAGTGACTTCCGGCTTGGCCATGGATGTTCTTTCTCTCTCCTTTTCTAGTCTTTTCTTTGTGTGAACTTGTTTTTAGGCTGTAAATGTTTGCCTATCCTACATGTATAAACCGGTCCCCATTCGTGTATGGTGGAAGTCTGACTTCACACATCAAATCACACCATCCAGGGTCCTCCGTACCTACCACAACTCGTGGTTTAACCGGGATAGGGCCCTGAAGAGACCTCTGTTCTTTTTTAAACCAGAACAAGGGCCGAGCAAACCCTTGGCCCAGCACCCCCAGAGGTATCGTTTCACTTGGAGGACTTTGTGACCACGACATTTTTAACTTCCCCCAACAACCATCAATCAAGACGATGGATATTTGATCGTCTGGGATTGAACCCGGGTCCCTCCGGTCAAGAGTCCGACGCCTTACCGATCGGGCTACCACAGCCCTAAGTAGAAGTCTGACTTCGCGCCAATTGACGGTACATTCGAAAAAGTTAAGCAGCGCACCCCAAACTCCCGATCAGGCTGGGACAAAAAAAAAACAGCAACGCTGGTTAGATTTCGTCGTCTAAATGAATAGTGTATCGTTAAAGTTCGAAAAAAAATTCTTTTAAGCTGTGAAATTTCAAAGATGTGTCACCATTATCCATATCGTTTATACACCATCACACACAGGAGCTAAGCTTACGAGCTCTGTGAGAGTTTTATTCTGGAAGAGAGAGTCAGGCCCGGTCATTTGCGGAATCAGTAGCAAGGTCGATTCGCAGGGAGCACAAATAACCTTTAAGCGTTTTATAAACGTTTTTAAGCGGTTGTCACAAAGTTAATAACCATTTTACAACGTTTAAAAAACGAAGTGTGCTACTTGGGTTGCCTCCCCCCGTGACTATGAAAAATTAATTTATTTGCATATTGAGGTGCGGCTTCTGGCGATATTGATATAATTTATGTAGAGTATATACCTTTTGCCCCCTCCCCCTTCCTCCCGGAAAAATTCGAAATGACGGGCTTGGAAAGAGCATTGAATTTCGAATGTTTTTTTTTTTTTTTTTTCTTTTTGCCGTGTGCCACACTATCGTCGTCAATACATTGTTCAATTTAAAGACTTAACGCATTTGCCATTTTCATTCCGTCATTCAGGGACAATGCTGTCAAAATTGTATAATGTTTCTTATCGAGTGAAAACATTATGATTTTATATCTGGTGTAGTCTTTTGTCACGCAACATGTGCTGCACTCGTGTAAAGTAATCACTGACCTACACACTACTTTTTCTCGTGATGTATCACGAGGAAATTTCGTAGACGGGCGTGTAATTCTTATCACAATCGCTCCTCTCCCGAGTTTTGCTAATCGCAATATCACAAAAGGAAAATATTGATAGGTTTTCTTGTTTGTTTGTTTAGCCGATACCTTCAGGTCCAATTTATCCAAATTTTTTTTATCCGATGTCTAGCAATTATCAAGCCGAAAGTTTGTCTGTCTGGATGTCTGTCTGTTACGCGCGTTGGGCCTAGACCGTTATGTGGATTTTCATAAAATTTTGCCGAAAGTAAGTTTGTAGCACAGGGAAGAGCAGCTCGAAGTGTTTTTTCGAAAAGTCGATTTTATTCGGTTTTATTCTAATTTAAAGCTCAATTTAAGCATAAATTTGCTAAATAACTTATAAGAGTGGATTTATGGGAGATGTAACAAGAGAAAACATTAGGAGGGTGTTCCGGAAACTAAAACTTGATAGTTTAAGTTAAAAGTTACCTCTAATACTACTATTTTTCATGTCATCCGCCTCAATAAGGAGAGAAAAGTTTTTTAACGATATTTCGCATCATATGCATATAAAAAACAAGACTTTCCTTAACTTTTAGCTCTTAAAAATCTTCTAAAGTTTTATTCCTTAATTAATACCTTAATTAATATGAATTGGAGTAGGAAACGTACCTTGCACTCTTGTCTTCAGTTTATAGTGGTACTATATTAAAAATGGTGGTTGATTTCTCTTGCAATTAACGACAAAAACTCGACTCTTCAGAAAAATAATTTAAAGTTTTTGAAACGGAGAACTTTAGTTGGTAGCATCTCCAAAATAAATAATTAATTAATAACTTATTAAAAATATTTTTAAATATCAAAAGCATCTTAGACTCCCCTCCCGAGGATTAACATCTCATTTGTTTAAAAAATAAGGTTAATCAAGTTTTTCAGCCAACAAAGGGATAGTAGTTGCTTCCTTTTATAAGAAAACAACATGAAATTTATTTTCTCCAATTGCTAAACATGATCTTTCACTGGGCTGTTGCATTGTTTTACTTAACGCCTTCAAAAACCTGGAGTAAAATTATGAAGCTCTCTTCCTTTTTCTTAAGAACTACACATATCAACGCAAAGATTTTTAAGAGTCGGGTACCAAGTACTAGTTTTAATAGATAAACAAAGTTCTGAAGAGAAAAATCCAACTCAGGTGTTCATTCACTAGTCACACTACGCTACGTGCAACTTTTCAAGACAACATATTATTTTTATTACAGTTTCTATTTTTCATTCCCAAGATCGCGAGATCAAAGTATCCAAAAAGAACAATTATCAATATTGTAACCACATTGTACCTAGCCATGAGTGGCACGCATGTTAAAATTGATACCTTCCATCATCCTCCCCCCAGAGAACAGAAAACAGAAGTCAGAGGGGCCGAGTCAGAATGAGATCCAGATTCATCCCAGACACAACAAGAGTGAGTGGTTGCAAAAATAAAACTTCGAAAAGGGAGGGAGGACATTCCCATTCATGCGTGTAAACGTCTGGCACGTGGCGGTGAAAACAGACTTCCAGACTCGGCTCAGATATATCGTCTGCTCTGAACACTGGATTTATGCCAGGACGGACTGTGTGATATGTATTTTCATAATTATTAATTGCTAATAAAACCCTAACTTAAAAGAGACATAAAACGGAAAAGCAGGGAGTTTGTTCTGCATGAGATAGCTCTATATTTAATTTTAAAAGCAATGTTAAACGCGTGTCATAAATAACATTTCTTGGCTAAGAAATCACACGACAAGTCATGTGTGATTTCTTAGTGGTTTTATTTTTCTTTAACTTCGCGTTATAAGTATCACTTTTGAAGCAAAACTTTTTGCTGTTACACCCAGGACAAAGTGTCAGATTTTCACAGAATGACGCCTGCTTGATCCTTTTCAAAACTAACATTAAAAAATGATTAGTAGTAAACAAAAATTTGTATACAAAAAGTTTGAAAGAATATATGTTCACATTTCTTTTTTTTTCCTCCTCTAAAAAAATGTCAAAGAATACTTAAGCACCTTGAAAAAACCTTAGCAATTTCTCTACTGCTACGCAGCAGCCCATATCTAAACAATAGTAGGTGCAGCATTTTTTTTTCTTTATTAATCCAAGGGCAAAAACGCTGTAAATATTGTTTTCTATAATGACATTTCTTGGTATTTTTGTTGAACTGCATTTATTTCAGTCATCAATATTTTCCTAGTATATTAGTTGAGGAGGTGTTGCAAAAGAATTGACAATAAGACGGCAAAAGAGTTTCTGATTTCAAATTTTAAGGTGTGTTTCCTTCTTTCAAAATGAAAGCCAGGGAGGTGGAAAATTTTAGATAAACTTGTAGGAGACATTCTGCCCTATGACTAAGTGCATGCTATAGTACAGGCACATTTTGGGTCTCAAAGCAAAGGATATTATCAGACTTGTCAAATGCTGTGGATGGATTCTATCAGTATCCGCTATCCAATAGTTTCGTTAATTCAACAATTTCTCCATTTTATCTATTTCATGATGTTTATTCCATTCTCTAAAATAAAAGCCTTTGAATATACTAATTCACACAACTTATCTTTATTCTAAATGTCTTTCACAAGTCTCTTTCTCAAAACCATGCGGCTTGGTTTGAAACTAATTTGATAGATTGTTTCAATATTCGTTATCCAATAATTTTGCTCATTACACAATTTCCCATTTTAGCTCCTTTGGCTGGTCTCAAGCCGAACAAAATTATTGGATAGCGGATAATATCCGTTACCCAATAATTTCGTTCATTCAATAATGTCTCCATTTTACCAATGGTATGATGCTTAATCTATTCTCCCAAATAAGAAGCCTTCGAATATATTAACCCATTTATGCCCAAGTTTTTTGAAACAATTTTTTTCAATTTTTATCTGCTTAAAACTCTTACTTGGAATGGTTTACATACATTTTAGGCTTAAAATAGTTCGCCGTTGCCATATTTATTAAGTTTTTTAACGTCCTATTTATGGGATATTTTACAAATATGTGAGCAAAGTACGACCTTACTTGACTTTACTTGTGCAAAGTAACATTACAGAAGGCATCTGTGATCAATTTTAAGCAAAATTATTTTTAAATAATTTAATTTTATGAGAAATAAGTTCGCAAAAAAAAACTTTCTGTGGCTACCCATGCTGGATCGTTGCTTGACTGATTTGTCTGAAAATAGCTGTCAATAAATAAACTCTGATGTCCAAAGAGTGGCTCTAACTGGTTTTTTCAAGAAGAAGGACTGTTTAACTTGTGAAAAACAGCTTTAGTAAAATGATATACCCATTACAGGTTTTTGTATGCAGTAACTAACAAGCGTCCCGTTTTCAGGACACTGGGCATAAATGGGTTAACAAACTCCCTTTGTTCCTTTCTTTATTCGAAAGCTTCTTATTTGTCTTTCACAATTCTCGTTCTCAAAACCACGTGGCTTTGGCTTGAAACTAATTTGGCTAGACTGTATCTATATCCGTTATCCAATAATCATGTTCATTCAACAATTTCTCAATTTTACCAATTTTACCATACTTGATCTATTCTCACAAATGAGAAGCCTTTGAATCTACAAACAACCTCCCTTTATTCGAAATGTCTTTCACAAGTCTCGTTCTCAGAAACCACGCTGTTTTGGCTTGAACCTCTCTTTACTGTAAACACTAAAAAACAAGGATGTCAGCCTCTTTCTCACTTGTTTATTTCTTTATTTTTTACAATGTAGTCTGCGACTGGCAACACTGTAGCGTTTTCCTGGGAAAGAGACTGCCACCTGGAACATACCATAGACTGTTTTTTGCTTGTTTTCGTCGTCTGATGAACAGGATACCTCTTTTTCTGACGAGGCCTTGCGTCATCCCTTCAGCTGCACCGTTTAAAGCTTCTTCTCTCTCTCTCTCTTTTTTTTTTTCAAATTGTCGAAGTTGCCTTCATTGTCAACACGAACTCAGAAACTCGCGCCAAAAAGATAGCACGAGTAGAAAGAGCAGGGGAAAAACAAAAGGTTCGAATGACACTTCCGCGCTTTCCCAGGCGTAGTTCGTTTTTTCTCCATCCTCCCTTTCGTGAATCGCGTGCAGACGAGGTTCTTTTTCTTTTTCTTTTTTTTTCCGATTTAGACGCTAATAAAAGACTTCAAAGTCCCGCGTCTAATTTGTTTTCGTGACAGACGGTTAGCTATTGCTGTCTTGCCGGTGACAAATTAGCAACTCATTAAGTCAGATATCGTTTGAAATGGACATAAATTAAAGTAGTCAAGTGAAAACTTTAAAAATATTTCCACCCATTTTGAAGTTGCTCTACGCATTGTTTCGAAACAAGGTTTTTTAAAAAGATAATTAACTAAAATGGAAAGTATTCTTTTGCTAAACATTTCATAAATATCTTCCAAATGGTGACTTTTTAAATCAAGAAATTCAATTTGGCTTAGATAAATATTTTTTATTTATACCATTGACAAATTTACATATCATTAATGGCCAGTTTAATTGATGCAGACGAGATTCTTTTCTGATTTAGACTCTAATAAAAGACTTCAAAGTCCCGCGTCTAATTTGCTTTTGTGAGCTATTGCTGTCTTGCCGGTGACAAATTACCAACTCATTAAGTCACATATCGTTTAAAATGGACA
>JAXGGA010021009.1:0-17289 GCA_038373865.1 Uloborus plumipes | reverse complement strand
GAACACTATTATTTGGCTGAACTGTTCATTTGGGGGAAATTCAGACCCTTTTTTGGACCGTCCCTAAAAAGGGACGCTAGGCATTAATGGGTTAAGAAGTCATAGCTCAAGTCAAAATTTACTTTCCTTCCTGTGTGGGCCATCAGAAGGGCAGTTAAATTTTGAAAAAAAAGAAAAAAGCATCAACTGTTGCACAAAGCAGCCTGCAAAGTCTTCAATTCTGTTGAACCCTTGTCGTTGAATGAATTTATGATGAACATAGATAGAGCATGATTGCTTAAACGGCTCGGGAAGCTTGAGCTTCCACTCAGAAATTTCAAAAAGCCTAAAAATGACGAAAAAAACCTCTTAAAAATCAGTTTCAGCATTTAAATTCAATTTTAAAGATAACTGGTTCGATAAAGTTTGGCACAACTGTGTTATTGTGTATCTTTATGCTAATTTTGTGAAGTGATAAATCACAGTGCAAGCATATGGGCTAACCAGAAATTGGCCTCATCTGGTTTGCCCGTACGGCGTACGGGCATCGATATTTTCAGATTTCCTTTTCTGGTTTTCCCGAACTGTTCGGAAATTTGTAAACCTCAAAATTCACAGTAAGTGTGAGAGAAATTTTTGCATAATCTGTAAACCATTCATTACTGCATGCAGAATGTACTTGAAAAAAGCAAATATTTCGGGATTTTGTGACCAAAATTGTAAAATAAAAAATATTGTAAAAGCATTGAAAACGAAAAAAAAAAAAAATTAAAAATTCCTTATATTCTTATTCTGTTAAGTATGGTACTTAACTATATGCAATAAAAAATATGCCTTTTTTGGAAGCATTTCTGGTAAAATAATTGACCGCTTAAAGGGTTAATCTCAGTTTTGTTGGGCCACTTTAGGAATAATCTTTGTAGCATTTATGAGTTTTGTTTTAATGTGCAGAGTTTTCAGAAAATTTTCCTTAAACGAAAAGTGGAGAACCCTTGCAGGAGACTGAGCTTCCCCTCCCTTCAGAGGTTAATCGGGCCCTGAACATAGACTTCAATAAAATATAGTTAGAGTGTTTATATGAAAGTTTTTTGGCTCAGTAACGGTCGTATCTTACGAGCTACGTCTATTACCGAGAAATTAATTTTATTTACTTATTTATTCCAGAAATCTTCAAAATTTAACTGCACTATGCAGAAGTAAAGACCATAAAACAAATATTTAGCATATTTATAGCCTTTCTAAATTGTTTTGTGAAAAACTAATACGTCTGTTACCTTGGAATAGCCCAGAAGCTCACACACATTGCGATAGTTTATGCAATCACGTAAAACTATTTGAGATTACAGTGGTCGCTTCATTTTGAAATAAATCGCCGCAAAAGGTAGACAGTGCAAACATTCTCTGACGCACATTCTTTATTATTTTACAGTAACTTCCTAAAACTTTCTTTAATGCAAGAAGCGCATCCTGTAATTACGGCAGCAATTCCGAAATCTTGACCAATTTTCTCAGAGGGAGGGGCAGGATACTCTTCCAGTAAACTTTTTCATAAAGAAGGTAGTAATTCCCTTATTAGAGAACGCGGTCGCTACTGATGGGTCCGGTAAAGCAAATCGCAGCAACAAAGTGCGATTAAAGCAGGCACTCAGACGTGGGATTTAATTGAATTCCGTAATCGGAGAGCGTGATTTGGGAATTAAGCGATTTGGTCTTGAAAGTTTTTTTTTACGTTATTTTTGGGATGGTCGTCTCGAGCTGTTCGATCGCTCCAACGTAATACTTGGTAGAAAGTTCAGGGGAAATAGAAAAAAGGGGAAGAAGAATATATTTTTTAATACCTTAATTGTGTTTGAATGTGATTACTTACTTTACATATAAATATTAAGAGTGTAGAGGAAAAACCACTTAAGACAGTTTTGTCTACGAAGACAAGCTGATGCGCTACCAGTAGATTGCAGTGCATGTAAATCTCACTGTAAAACATCATTACATTACCCCGTTGCTGAATTGAAGGGCTTGGGTGATGAAGGGGTTATGTGACAAAACAGAAATTGCGAGTAATTAAAGTTTAAAGTTTTATTGTTGCAGTTGCTGCTGCTTTTTTGTTTTCTGGTTTTGTCGTTAGTGTGCGTATGAAATTGGTCTATTGACATCTAATATTTGATATACCAAGTTTTATTTGCTTACCTGTATCCATTGCTTACCATTGTCCAGAGTGCTCATGTTTTAAAATGTAACATAGCCCCTTCATCCTCCAAGACCTTCAATTGTGACATTCAACAAGTTAACTTCTTTACAGAATTTTAATACCCGTCTGGTCTGTTTTCTTCGCGTACAATTCAAATTCAAGTAATCAATAAATAATATGGTTTTCACTTCAGTTCATGTAATTTTTACTTGTTTTGATTGCACAAATGTGTTCAACTTTTTTTTTTTTTTTTGTCGTATGGCTTAGGAATCATTCCATGTCAAGATTAGCTTAATACGACCATTCACAAAATGTGAAAAATTTTCCTGGAGTTATTTTAATCACTGTTAAAGTGTTGACAAATTTCCTTTTAAATCTTCTCAAATCTCGAAACAAATTGATATTAAACCATGTTGTAATCTTGTAAACTGGGATCTGCTATTTTCAGTTAGCAATAATATTTAGGATTTTCACAGTTCATTAACATAACAGGGTATTAAGTCAATTAAAATTTTCTAAACAAATTCCTCTGGGATTGTCTTCCCAAATGAGTTCAGCCATTATGATTTTACTTATTATTTTTTTATTACATTGCCCTAAATGAAATTTTGATTCACATTAAACTATCACCCACAATTTTGAATGAAGAAAAACTTGTGTTTTGAAACCCTATTAAAAGAAACTTATAAATGATTGTTGTTTAGAAGCTATTGTTAAGAGACTCAATTTAGAAAAATATTTTTTAAATGTAGGTTGATATAGAAAAGCCCTTAACCGGTATTTCCGTTTGAATTCTCTAAAACAGAAGTAATAAAAGAGTAATTTAGCTAATGGTCAAATTTAATAAGAGCCTTGACGATTGCTATAATTTTTAAGGTACAATAGGATAAATTGCTTCATTAAATTATTTGAATAATTTGCCCTCAATGATTAAACTTTTATTTTGAAACTCGTTAAGAACCATTATATAAATCATGGTCTTATATATTTTTTCATAAGAACATAATAAGTTTCACTCAGTGAGTGAAACCAGTTTTTGCCAGGTTACGTGTATACGCATCTACAAACGTAGCGCTTCTTTGAACAAATGATTCGGCTCAAATTGGTTGAATACTTTCTCACAATTAAATTAAAAGAAATTAGGGAGCAAATTTACTAAACCAAACAATGTTTAAAAGGTCTACCAAGAAAATTTGCTCGTCATTATGGGATAATGAGATTTAATTTTGGGCAATTTCTATGGAAAAGCAAGTTGGGTAAGGTAGTTGGTGGCGAGTGCGCCCTCGATCTGCATTATCTCTGTACACTTGAGGTGTTAAGTTCGACTCCTGCTTTCGTTCTAGTGCTGCATATTTTTTTTATGTATTATCTGCACGTACTGTACGAGTATTTAATAAAATATACCTTATGTGAGAAGGTTAACCAGAGCTTCGAACTGAAAGCCAGAAAAAGCCGTTATTTTGATCGAAACAAAAATTGGAACTAAACCGAAAAAAAATATCGGTTTATTTCGGTTCAATATATCTTCCGTCATTTTGTTACTGTAATCAAATAATTATTATTCTCCTGTTTAACGTCAGCAGTATAAACATCATCATTACATGTACATTACTACATTTGTGCTAGTATTATAGTTTTAGTACACAAATAAGAATATCCATAACATAAAATTAGTCATTCGAAACTAAATCGGAAGTCTAAAACCGTTGTTTTTGACGGAACGAAAACTGGAACTCCACCGATGCATTATTTTTTAGTTAAACCGAAACGAAAAAAAATACAGTTCGAAGCCCTGAGAAAAACACTGATATTATAGTCCTTGTTAAAATAAATCTCAACATTAAGTTGCTAAAAGAACGAAAACGAACGGGTAACGCAGCTCGTAATTTTTGCTTGTATTTCAGCATAAATGAACTGGTAGTCGCTTCACGTGTTCAATATTTACAAAAGAATATAAAGAAACATATAATCCTATATCACACGTAACTCGAATATTGCAATGTTGTTAGTCATCGAGACACATCGTTCTATTTGGAAGTGTGGCCCTTAAGTATTTATAAGTAACTTTAAAATATTAAGTTACCGATTTTATTTATTTACTAGCTGTGTGCCGGCGTTGCACGATCTTCCTCAGAAATAAAACGATGTCAAGTAGCGCAAAAATTTCGAATCGAATGGTACCTCTTTCGATTCTCTACTGTGGTTTTGAGGAATTCAAGCTGCAGACAGATGCGAACAGATTTTAAAAGGATTATTTATTTATTGAAAGAAAATCATCATGAAAAAATTACATCGAGAAGATTTTACTACATTTTTGGAGGAAATAAATGCTTTAAACGTTAGAAAATTAAATGTAACGAACATGTTAAAAAAATGAGTGGAAAATGGACAATTTTCTTACTTGTGTGTGAAACGGTTCCGATTGTGCGATTGTGATTTTCAAAAATTGTTCGTCCCGAATACGATTTTTGTCATTGCTTTCGTGCCGAATCTTTTCCAAACGCGTTTCATTTTTATTTTCGTGAGACATTATTACATATATTTTTCAAACATGAGCTTAAGTAACTAAGCAATAAATTGCAGAGAAAAATCGCGATCCTGGAATGTGATGCGTCTAAAATTATATAACTATATCAAGGTACAACATATGTTTCCATGAATGTTGATAAACTTTCTAAAACGTCCATTAAAGTAATCGTTTACTAATATTTTATATCCGCCGTGTTGAAATTTTCAATCGCAATTCAAAAACTTGCTCATTCTCTTTTTTCGAGCTGTAGGGGAATGTGGGGCAAAGTGAAATAGTTAAGTTTACTCACCTGCTTCAAAAGGAACAAATGGAAATTTTTTCTAAAAATTATTGTACATCAAGAAGGAATAATGTATCTTGTAATGCAACTTTCATTGAAATATTATTTTTCATCTTTGGCAGTTGTTTTGTACTTCCCAAAAATGTGGAAAATTTTCACCTCAAAAAATCATGGGGCAAAGTGAAAAACAGAATCTTTTTGTTTTGAAAAATTTTCTATTCGAAAATTAACACTAGTTTTCATCAAATGAATACGTAAATAAACGGGAAAAAAATATTAGTAAAAAATAAACGAATAAGTAAGTAAATGAATAAATGAATTATCTAATATGTGGGAAAAAATAAATGAGCGAATGAAGTAGAGAATTAATAAGAAAATGAGTCAATGAATGAGTAAATATGTAAATAATTAAGTAAAAGAATGCAAATAAATTAATAAATGAAGAAATAATCTCGTGGTTTAATAAATGAATGAATAAGTAAACGAAACGATCTATTTCACTTTGCCCCGCGTTCACTTGACAAATTACATTGAGCATTTAAAATAAAAAAAAGGCCAACTGTAAACTAAATAAGGACAGCACTGAACATCAGCAGATCTCAATTAATAGTTAAAATGATAATTAATTTTTTTTATTATTGTATAATAGTAAGAAATAATTTTGAAAAGCCACGAATATCACAACAAAGGTGTCAAATTTTGAAAATGGCTTGTAAAAATTTTTTCGTTGATCTTTGGAGCTATTTATTTTTTGACAGGAATCAACTATATGGTTAGGAACTTACTTAAAATACTACTAGATAGGTGGTGCTGCAAACTGAAAATATTTTACCATTCCACTTTGCCCCTCTATTTCACTTTGCCCCACATTCCCTTACAATGTAATAATTATATTCCCTAACAAATTAGAAAATTTCTAGTACAACAGTTTATGCGATCGATTAGTAAATATTTACGTCCGCAATGTTGAAAATTTTGGTAACGATAAAAAAACTGGCTAATTTTGGTATCTGGGCTTAAAATTGCCGATGGGTGCGATGTCAAAAAAACAATCGCTAACAAATTCAATTGAAATGAATTACAAAATATAGTTATTTCACCGACGGCTAGATCGCTAGATTCCATTTCCGGACTTCAACGAAATTGAACTTTTCATCGAAGGGCGGACATAAATTCGCCCCTTTTTTTTCAAAAACGGAATTCCATTCTCAAGACTGAAAAGTGGAGCCTGTGGTTTAACTTCTTTATAAAATTTTTCTCTAGAATGTTAAAACCTAGATTTTGGTAGAAAAAATCACTGATCAAATCATAGTTATCATACCACAATTTCTCACAACATTCCCTCCAGAATTCGTAGAATAAATTTTATAGAACCTGTATCTATTTTCAAAACACTGAAAATATAATTTCGTTTAATTCATGTTCAGTCAAATGTAAATGACTAAGGTTTGTTAATTCAGTTTTACTATTAAAGCGATCAATTAAGAAATAATAATCTAACGCACTTGTTTGCTCTTCTGTTTTATATATTTTTCTAGTCTACAAACTATAAGGGAAACTCTCCTAAACAAAAAGCTACACACAACAATTTTTCCTTCCGTAATCTTCAATTTAGAAATACGAAGATTCCAACCTATTTAGTACAGATTATAATAGAAAAAGAACCTGTATTTTCTAATAAATCAAACGATGAATGAACACCATAAAATATAAATTTAAAAGTTTCTTACCTCTTTCAATGCGGAATTGAAGGAAAACTTGTTCCTACTATAATTTGAATACGAATCAAAGAAACAAAATGCGCACATAAATCATCAGCAACTCTACATTTAATGACAAATAAAACGTCTTTCAATTATACCACCCGCAGACAAAGCAACAAACTTTCATATCAATTGCTCTCTTCTTTTTTTAACCTCAGCAAATTTATTTCCAAATTCTCTAAAACATCCATTAACACAAAATCTAAACATTTTAAAACTGAATCTTACACGATGTATTTTCAATCGTGTTGCCAAATTGCGCTTAAGTAATTTTGGTCTTTTTTTTTTTTTTTCAACGCCCCAGGGCAGTCTGCTTTGGAAAATAGCCCGCGTTTTTTCGAGCCTCTATTATTGTTATTACCCGCAATTTAGACGTTTATAAGGGTGGAGGTTTACGGCCATTATACAACGTTTAGTCGTGATAATGGCGTGTGAAAAAACACGCTTTAATAGCTCGCTTCTAACCGTAACCTTCAGCTTATTAAGGTAGAACTGCAACTGATTTCTTTTTTTTCTTCTTCTTTTTTTTTTTTGATGATGAACCTTTTAGTTAATGACCACACTCAAAGCATTCCTTTTAATAAAGGTAGAAACAACAAGGCGTTCAAGTAGAAGTTTAGAAGACAGTTTTTGGAATATAGTTGATCATTTGGCTTTAATTAATTCTATTATGCTCCTTCCTGCTTTGAAATCATGCTTTGCCGGGAATGCGATGTTGCTTTTCATGACTCTTTTGAAGAAATTCTTAAACTGTTTTAAGTTAACAGTATGGTGGAACGTTTTATTTTTATACATTTATTTTATTTCTTACACTTTTTTTCTCTGCATAAACATTCACTGTATTTCGCAGTATTAATAAATACTATATATATATATATATATATATTTTTTTTTTTTGATATACGATATTCAATTAATTTTACGTTAGGTAAGTTAGTATTCATTTCTTTTTCTTATTCATCCAGTAAGGAGCTACGGTGCCAAAGACAGTTTCGTCAATCTTGTAGGCCCGTTGCTCTTAGCGTAGGGGGAATTTTTTTTAAAAAAATATCAAGTTTTATTGAATAATAATTCATTTTTTAAATGTAGAAATTTCCTTTCTCGATTTCCAAGATTTTTTTTTTAATGAAGGGGGAGGGCATGTTTTTTGCAACTTAATATTTTAATCACTTTAAAGTATCCCGTCTCCATAAAAATATCACTATTTATAGGGGCGGTCAAAACATCTGCTTGCTCCAGTTGAAAGACCCTTTATAACTGAAACAATCGTTCAATCCTGATTATATGTGCTGTTACAATATAAGGGACTAAACAGAGCAGCGCGCAATATTCCCTTTTTTGAATTGTGCAGTGCATTGATATATTTACGGTAAAAGCACCAGAACACTACGCCGCCAACTTCTTTTCTTAGAAACTAACTTTTTTTTTTGTTCTAGATTTAATGTTTTGGAATACGTTCTTGTTCTATGAAGATGGTTGGGGCAGTGATGTTTTCAACTAAACGTTTTCGTTAAAAAGGTCGAATCGCTAATTTGCTTGCAAATCTAATGGGCTATGCTAGCTTGCTCGTGGGGCGAGATAGGATAAAAACAATGAAGTTTGTGGTTTGTTTTAAATTTTAGAGGAATGCTTAATGTAATTTAATGTTTTTGTTTATTTGGGGGACAACGGATTGAGGGTCTAACAGGTTGAGAAAAAGTTCAACAGAGGTAGGTATACCAAGTTTCTTCTTTATAATCTGGATTTTCTGAATAGATCCTGACCTAGTTTCCAATCGTCTGTAAAGACGCAATATTTTTTTTTCTAAACATTTGAAAATATTTTGTTGTTCATACAATGAAATGTAAATAATGCACAAATATCTGTATAATGTAAATAATTTAGCCATAATGAATATTATGTAGTCTCCTAATGTGTGAACGTCTGAAACTGAACTTAGATACTTTCTATATGGTTACATAAAAAATCTTTCATTGCTTGTGCAAACGGCAATACAAATTTTTAGACATAGTTTAATGGAAAATAGCTCAATAGAGAAGTTTTCACAAATGATGTTTGAAAGTATTTTCCCCCGGTAAACCGTTGAAAAATAAATCGGCAAAATGATACCATAGAATTTCTGTATGAAGTCTAAAGGAATATAGACGTTTATACTGACCATTTATGCTATGCATTTTCTTTGTAGGGATGTTTTGAAACTGTTGTGCTGTATAGAATCTCTTTAAAAGTATCTATATAAGTAAATATTTTCGAACAATTCTTAAAACTCCATATGACCTTCAGACAACATTTGTGCTTCACATTATTTAATTTTCAATGACCAGTCAACGCGGAACTCGCTTGCTTATTCCTTTTATTTACGAACGGAATGTTCGCTTTTATTTCTCATTGTTGCCATTTGTTACAAATAAAAAAACACATCCTGCGCGCTCTACTATATCTTTTTTCAATTGACGTTATTGCCTCAATTAATCGGCAGATTTAAAGCATCATTTCTGGCTAGCGGTGGCAACAGCGCCGCAAGCTGACTATTAGTCTGAAACAGACGAAACATAATTGAGATATTAAGACCGAGCTTTCGGTGCCTAATGGCTAAGAACAGAAAAACACAATCAAATCTGCAAGCACTCATAAATCTGTGATGCTTAAGAGCACGACTCAAGGACCTGCAACTTAATAGGAAAATATACGAGTTTGTGTAATAGGATTTGTTTTGTGGGTTAATTTGCGTTTGACCTCATATTCAAATAGGATGAAAAGTTATTGAGGTGGTACATTATATGATGGGAGTAGGTATAGGTCCGTAATTTTTTTTTCAATTTATGAAACAGTCTTACTTTAGCTCCTTGTTGATAATATATTGGTAATAACCATGGTAATCATTGAAGTTTCACTTCACATCCGAAAGTGAGTTTTTTAGTTAGGAAAGGTTAAAACGTTTTATTAAAAGCATGAAGTGTGTCTGAGACTAATCTTTTAGTTAAGAAATCTATTTGAGACTTTTGACATCGGAGAAAAAAGTTAAAGTAATGAAGATTACCTGCAAAACTTATTATTATACTCTTTTTACTTTTGCTGGGCAAGTGGGACGTATACCAATTACGTGGCGGGGATAAATTTTAAATCCCTCAAAATTAGAAAAGAAATAAAAATTTCAGTGAAAAGTTAATACTGTGTGTGAGTGCATGATAATTACGTACTGTTCAGCACATTTTTTTTTTTCAACCCAAGAAATGTTTTCAAATGCAGTATATATACACGAGCAAACAGAAGTTAGACAATAAAATAAAAGCTGGAATTCGTTTCTGATGAATTAAAGTTTTTGCAATCAAGAAATGTACTGTCTGATCTTCTTTGGTAAAACTTTCCGCGTATTTACGCATGCGTCAGATCTTCTCTGATCTCACAAAATTGGGTGTTATAGGTAAGATAACAATAAGGGGAAGAAAAGTAAAAAGTATTTTGAGCCGTATCAAATAAGGTGGAACGATGCTAATTTCAAATATATGGTTTAATTGAATAGGCCAAAAGGATGTAGCAAATGCAAGTTTTAAATTAAAAACTTCAGGAAGTTATCACCCACAACCCATCTACCTTTTTTTAACCGCTTGCCTGATTATCCCGAGTTATCTCGGGCTCGTATGAGTAGCAGTTAATTATTATCCCGAGAAAACTCGGGTAAAACTAATTAATTTTACGCCTATAAATAATTAAAAATTCAACTTGAAACCTACAGATTTTATTTGTATTGTTTCATTTTCTTGTATTTCAAAATTTAAAAAAAAATGTGGTTTTTTTTTTTCCAAAAAAATTCGCAAGGGAAGTGGTTAAGAGGAACTGTTCGCGAGTACCAGGAGCGGCTTTCATGGACAATCAATAACCAAGTGATTGTTTCATTTTTTTTTTTTTCATATGCTTTATTTATTCTCAGGTTAGATATTGTGGCTAGTTTATGAATTGATACAAGCTTTTGCATATTATTTGTAGCAGTTTATTAAGTTAATGTGAAGCGAGCTCGCGTGCTTACGTGCACTGTATTTTTGCAAAAGAAAGAGTTAGAAATTTATTAGTTTTAAATGAGAATGATGCTTTTATCAACTATGCGCGTGATTGCTGTGTAACAAATTGGAATGTTCTTTTTAAAACTGAAGTGTGTTTGTAGATGAAAATGTTGCTTGAGTTATCATGTGTTCTTGAATAGTTTTATTGTAAAAAAATATTACAGAGCTAAGTTTACCCTTTGTTTCGATAGCATTATAAATATAACGTGTTTTTTTTTTTTTTTTTTTTTTTTTTTTTCCCAAACTAATTAGTTATTTTTCCAAAATCAATTAAGAATTTATGACATAATTTTCATTTTTTCTCAAGAAAAAAGTTGAATTTCAGATGTTACTAGTACACTGATGCACCTGTAGTCGATCAGTGCACAATTCTTCTTTTTTGCGGATAGAGCGAAAAGGAAGAATTGCGCACTAATTTGTTCACTAGTAGAGATACTAGTACACGGCTTCAACAAAACAAGCAGATAAAAACCGTGGCCGTTGACCATGAAAATGTTTTTCGCAGCCACCGACTCGAAACCTTATCTATATATATATATATAAATGGATGTATGCTTGTTCCTTATACAAATCCACATTCATCAAACTTGGCACCGAGATTCCTTGATGCACAAGAATTCACATAGGTGGAGTTTAAAAAAAAATTTTTAAATCCAAAAAGCTCAAAATTCAAATTTTTTGTCTCCAAATGGCCATTTTCTTTTAATTTTGAATATGTATAGTAATAGAGATAAGTTTTTAAGCATACAAATTGAAAAAAATTAGCACATTTAAATATGAGTATTTTCCAACAAAGATTTCGATTAACAATGAATTATCAATTTAAGGCTCACCTATTTCATTTTAGCATGAAATAAGTTAAAAACAGTTATAATTCATGTTCTAATTACATTGGAACATTGGCAAAAAATTCTTGGATGCAGAAAAATTGGAGGTTTCAACAGATGCTTAATTCTAATCTTTGCGAGCATTTTTTGGTCCTCCTATTAGAGGAATTATGCAAAAGATATTGATGCAATTTTTATATGCAAATGTGGATAGAATTAGTTCAAATATTTTTTTAGAACTACGTTATAATAATAAGCACCCGGAAAACGCCGGGTAATAAGCTAGTAAGTAGATAAAAACCATGGCCGTTGGCCATGAAAATGATTTTCGCAGCGACACTGACTCGAAACCTTATTTGGTTAAACTTTCCAAGCATGAGGGTTTATCATTCTTGTCTTCGATAACTCCTTTGAAGAATTACGACGTTGATATTCAATAATTAAAAACGTGACAATATTTTCCCATACGTGGCCTGCGCACTATTCCAGAAACGATGAAGAGCCGACGACGCGCATTACATGAAGATGCGTCCCCATCGGGATCGACAAATAATATCAAAAACCACAAACCGGTCATTACTCGCATCAATAATTCATTACAGAGTATATTTTCGGTATAAAGATGAGATCGGATTGCAGGAAACCATCTATCAGGGCAGCTCATTTGAATACGCCGAATCGGTGTAATGAAGTGGTTTCGGAAATTATTTACACGCGCGTGAAGCCTTAGTAATTACGAATGCATCCTCGGTTTAAAATTTACGCTGCAAAATTCGGACCCCAGGGTGTAATCTGCAACCGAAACAAGTTCGCCGTTTGCTTGCACTTCGATATGTCTTTGTCACATTTGCAATTCAAATGGAGCGTAGAACAAAAAGCGAGAATTAATCATCACCATCGATGGCAACTGTTGATATCGGTTGTAATTACGCTATTACGATACTTCGATAGAGTTTAAGTTACCTGGAGAGAAGGAAAGGTGATGATTGCGTTGCTGGGCCGAAGCCGTTTCTGGAGGTTTATGGTAAATGATCATTGGTAATCTGAGCAACGGAGTTTAATGAGATCATCTCATTAGCGGTTATTAAGAAACGGGATGCCTTAATGATGTTCTCTGATTAAATTAAAAATTATAGTCACAATGTGAGAACATACTCGCGAGGTAATTAATTCGTTTACCTCCTGGCGTAGGTAGAAGATAAATGATAAAAGGCTCGGTCGTTTTTCAATTAATTTCAATCAAAATTATACGAGTTCATGTTAATTTTTCAAACTTCTTTTTTAGACTCTTGACTGTTAAAACTAATGGAACGTTAAGGTAATGCACTCTACTATGCTAGGTGGGATAGGAAAACGCAACGTATTAGTACAGAATTTTCAATGTTGAAACATTGGTCTTGACATTGGAAAGAGCTCCTCCCTGTTTTAATAATTGCGGTTGAAGTGATGAACGAAGTTAACACAACGAAATTCAAAAATTTGTCTTTCAGAGTATTCACCTACCTTTTTCATCATCAAGCTTGCCATGCAGTTTTACAGTGTTCCTAATTTTTAACAAAAAAAAAAAATAAATAAATAAATAAAAGAGTTTTTTTTCTATTATCGGGTCATTCCATTTTAAATCAACAAATGGGGTGCGCATCACCATTTTTGATTTTGATGAAAATTTGCATGTGTACTCCTTTTACTTCCCAGAGCTCAAAATAGTGTTCATTTTATTTTTAAAAAATTTACCCTTTGATATATAGGCCCTTTTTGTTGTTGGCAACAGCGAAAATCGGGCGTTTTGATGCTTTGCCTTATGAACTATAACTTTTTTTCTATCAAAGATTTTGAGCTCAACTATAGCTCATTGGAAAGCTAAGAAAAAGATTTTTTTACATATGCTATCAATAAATTTCAGATTAAAAAAAATACTTATTTTTTCAAGGTCAAAATTCACGACGAAAATGACATTTTTTACTACTTTCGAACATTAAAAAACCCATGAAGGGTTCAAAGTAACAAGCCGATCTTTTCATTATATATTTATAGTCATGGTTACTTACTGTATAAAAAAAAATTGGCTTGTTATTCCACCCCCTTTATGAGATATGCCCCCCCAAAAGTTGTAATTTTTTTAAAAAATCCAATTTTCAACGCTAAAAAAATGCATGTGGGGGGCAAGATAAAAAATTTTTTACATGTGGTATTTTAAGTACTTTTTACCAGCTTTCTAATAAAACAAAAGTTGCTTTGTTATTCAAAGGCGTTTGGCAGATATAAGGGACTGAACTTTCAAAAAATTGCACAAAAACAACACGATTATTTTTATTTTTTTAAATCTTTTTTTTTATTTAAATGTAAATTATATACCTTATTCTTTGCCTTAAATGCTAAAAAAAAACTAAGAAGAGCAATGAAGAAACATATTTAAAGTTTAATAAGATAACTTAATATTTTTAACACCTGGGAATATAGAATACCACTGAACTAGTCTGATTTTTAAACATCTGATTGCTACCTACAACAGGACTGAGCATTTCTCAACTTGTCCAGGTTTGTTCATACCATGTGGTCATCCTTGTTCTGACTTGCTCTCACATGTGTATCTTAGTTGTCTTTCAAATTCTGAAAGAAGTAGGTTGTTGAGCTAGTATTTCTGCTGTAAAATCTTGTGAAGCTGATGTGATTTCTTTTCATTTCAAGTTCATTCATATTCACAGAATGTTTTGTTAAAGGTAAAAGAAGAAATGCTTTAGAATCCTTAAATATAAATTTAAATTTGTCTTTCTACATGTAAACTGTGAATAAGTTATGGATATAACCCTAAATGATCCATAGGAGTTTTTGAGAATGATGATTGTAATATTTTAAGTTACAGTAGGCAGTCTACTGTAAATAGTATTTCTGAGTACAGTGATGATGATAAAACTTTACTGCCCCTGAGTACTGGGTGTAAAACTATTGAAACTGTTTGTACCTACCATGCAAAAAAAAATCTTGCCAAGTTTTGCCACCTTTATGGAATTTCTTGCTGGTAGGTACAAACGGTTTCAATAGTTTTACACCTAGTTCTCAGGTGCAGTAAAGTTTTATCATCATCACTGTACTCAGAAATACTATTTACAGTAGACTGCAGATTTTTTCCCCTGTCGTATTTTAGAATTACTTGACTGAATGAAATGTATACGATTTTTATTGAAATTCTCAACGCTTAATCAAAACGAGAATAACAATTTACAATACTTTCAGAAAAATTTGGAGAGTATCAAAGGATCACGGGGGTCCTTTGATGCTCTAGAATTCACGTAGTAGGGTTTTCGTCTCTTATGGGAGTACCAGCTCTTTAAGAGATTTGCTTATAAAAATTCAGCTTAAATAGATTCTTTGCCCATCTTGCCACAGAAACTTAGAAGCTCAGAATCCACATAGAATTTTATTACCCCCTATGTGGTAGAAACCTCCGAGCAGGTTTACGGCAGGAAATCCGCCAAACAGAATATTTTCGCTAGTAAATAACAATGGCTGAACTCTAGAGATGAAAAAAAAAATCCAACGAGATCTAAACTTAAATTTTTAATCTCTTTTCTACACGTCAAGGCGATTACTTTTACATGATTATCACAATAGAGTTTTTAAAATTATAATTTCAAAATATGGCAGAGGGTGCACCTCCGAACCTTCCGGGCTTTCTCAACGTATGTAAGGTTCGTCTAGAATGCATTTTAAAGAGTAAAAATTTGCCTTTTTTTTCGACGTTGGGCCAGGAATCTCTCCTTCTATTAACATTACCAAAGATCACATGAAATTGCGTTTTTAGATTTACAAGTTTGAAAAATTTCCACGAAAGAGCACGGGAGCCTGGGTCTCTTCCTAACATTACTCTGCAAAGAACAATTCTTAAGCGAAAGGGGCGGCGTCGGTTGAAGATAACATAAAATAAATTCTTCCCTATTTGAATTCTACATTTGATGATTTATCATCTTACATTAGTCAAAATTTTTATACTAACACACACGCAAACATCTATGTATGTTGATGGCGGGGGCCGGTTGGCCTGTAAATACAAGGGCTGGTTCATGCTGCCCATCCGGCCCTCGAAAGCTGCGTTCTGCGTAGAATATATTTTGCACACTATTAAATGTGACACCTCTGTTGGTATAGTGATAAATGAAGGACTTGGAGGATAAAGGGGCTATGTTACATTTTAAAAAATAAACGCTCTGGAAAATGGTAAGCAATGGATACAGGTAAGCAAATAAAACTTGATACATCAAAAAGTAGATGTCATAAGACCAATTTCGTACGCACACTAACGATAAAACCAGAAAACAAAAAAGCTGCAACAACTGCAACAGTAAAACTTCGAACTTTAATTACTCACAATTTCTGCTTTGTTACTTAACCCCTTCATCTCCCAAGCTATTCAATTCTAAAGATCGATAATTGTTGTAGAGTTGAAAATTTATTGGAGTCTGATGGGGAGCAATACGAATCATGAAATAAAAGTTCGAACGGTGCGCTGCATAATAAGGTTCACAGTTTAGTTGTGAAAATAATGTTAATCGTGGCTTTTTATGGCTATGCAGCAATGACTGACATATTGACAAGCAATAACTTTTCGGTCTTAAGCGCCAAAGCTTGATTGAGGGAGGTTCGAACTGGTTAGTTGGGTTAGCAGATTGTAGTTGACAGGTGCTGTTTGCTGGATTAGTCCTAGGGATGCACCGATAAGCAAATTGGCAGATTACCGATTACCGATTAATCGGCTGAGCCGATTAATAATAAGTATAATTGTTTTTCTACTACCAATTTTACCATCACTGTTTTTTATCTCTTATACAATTCCAAGTTTAGAAATAGTAAGTAATTTATTTCTGGAAGAAGATTTTTTTCCATTTTCCTAGTTTTCACAAAATAATTTCAATATTGTATCAAATTTCTTGGAAAAAATTTTCATATTAGTGTCAATAATATTATTAACACATTGTTAGTTATGTTAATTGGAAATAAAAATTTATGAAAAAAGGAGGGGTGGGGGAGTTTGTGGTGAACACTCCAATTTTGGAGTACTTTGAATTCATATATTTTAGTAATCAGTAGCAATTTAATTCAATACTTTTATTCTTTGAAAATTAGAGGTTAGCTGAAAGCACTGTGCTAAGGAAAAAACTATCGCCACATGAAAAGTGTTGCATCATTGTCTATGTATATTTATTCAAAGTAGGTGAATTTATTTTTAAAAAAACTTTATATCAACTGTGAGGATTATTATTACTGTTAATAAAATTATTCATCATAGTTTCCTAGTGAAAGTATACGTTGAAGAATATCTGAAAAATATTTTTCTGAATATTTTTCAGAATCTATCTAAAAAATTATCTGATTTATACAGACGGGCAATATCTGAAAAATATTTTTCAGCCGATTAATCGGCCCGGTTTTGCCGATTATTAATAATCGGCAAAGTGGCCGATTATGGCCGATTAATCGGTGCATCCCTAATTAGTACAAAACTTTAAGTGTTAATATGAATTGCATGGAATAATACAGGGTTTTTTTCTTTTTGAATAATGTCGCAGCAATACCACTCCACAAGCAATATCATTTCCGCTACTGTTTAAAGGAAATAATTATAAACTAAATGGTAATAAAACAAAATTAAGTGAAATAAAACAC
>JAXGGA010021008.1:0-17291 GCA_038373865.1 Uloborus plumipes | reverse complement strand
CCCCCTTCGTCTCCCAGTCTGTCTCCTTACTGCTAACTTCCCCCTTCTCCTCTGGAATAATCCCACTAACTAACTCACAGCTAATGCCCACATCCTTTTTAATAACTTCCCCCTTTCCATCTGAATTGTTTACCTCCTCTGTCCCACAACCTGAGGCTATTTGGGCCTGCAAAATGGTCATCCTATTTTTTAAGTCCAGGAGCTCAGCACACTTAGTGCAAGTGAAATCATCCTCAGAAATGGACTCCTCTTTTCCCTCATACAGGCAGAACATCTGACAAATGTCGCAAGAAATCCACCTGCTCCCCTTCCCATTCTTAACCTCTTTCAAAATGCATATAACATCGTTCAAAATGCATATAAATCGTTTAATATATCTTCGGAAATGTAGAAATATTGCCATAAAACCCCATCAAGCTGCAGTTTTTTGCATTAATACGAATATCATAAAAATATCATTAGTTCATGTTTGCTACAAATTGATAAAGCTATCTGCTTAAGAAGTTGATGTCTAAATACAGCACAGAAGAGCCGACAATACGCGATTTGACTGGTTACAAACTTTCTGCCCGTGACAGATTTTCTGCAGTGTGAATTGACAACCATTTTTCCCGGCCCGGGTCGTTTTCCGTCCGTCCGGGGCTAGTGTGAACTTGGCTTAAATGTTCACATGTTTCGAAGAAAACGGGAAACATCTCCGGTTTTCAAGTCATGTAGCTCGTCTTCAGATGGGACCATTGTTATGGGAGGTTTTGTTATTAGCAAAGGTGACTAAAAATAACGTCTTGAAACATTTTTAATAGGCCATTGCATTGAATAGTATGTCAGCTTCATGGCAGTGAATTGCTTCTTCTCCACTTAGTAAAATACTCAGATGGATGAACAGCTGGTCCCCGTGGGTTCAGCTGTCCTATCGGCAAAATGTTGACAGGACTGCGAACCCCAAACTATAGTGAAATATGAGGCAGTTGAGCGCAATATGCAAAACATGCCAACTATAGACCGAGCTGACCTAAGGACAGACCAGAAATATTTACTGGAAATATTTGAAGCCGTTATCAGTGCCAACCATTGCATACGTCTTTCTGAAACAGTAACTAGTTCCTGGAGTCATTCTAGACGGCTCATGACAGTCAATTAAATTTGCGCTTGAACATCGGCACAGAATATCCGACAGCAAACTTAAAAATGCTTGTTTCAGTCATTGTTAAATGTGCACCTTGCTGGTTTCTCATTAAGTGCAACTTATCATGCAAGGATGGTGCACGAAATTTGTGGCAAGTTATTCTACCAGTCGCATTATTTACCAGACGCCCTGCTACATGTCATCGAGCTAGAGATGCAAAGGGTGAGAAAAACCCAGTTTATTCCCGGGAAAAAACCGGGTTTTTTGGGAAGGGAATTTTGAAAATTCCCGAGAGTTTTGGGAATTTTCAAAATGTTAAGCAATTCCGGTTTTGAAATTTGTATTTATTACTCTAATTAGATACATTCAAAAGATATTTCCAAAAATTATGCTTTGCAATGAGTGGCATTGCTTAGCTGATGTAATCATTGCTTCTTCATGTGTTAATTGATGGTTTAGTTAAAGTCATATATTTTTGGTAGAGAGAAAAACGGGATGCTCAGAAGTTGAATTTAAAAATTAGGTTATCTTTCCCTCCTAGATTAAACCACTGGTTCAAGTATTGTTTCAGATCATTGCTCTGAATTTTTTTTTTTTTTTTTCAAATACAATGTTTATTATTTTGTGTAACTAACATAACTTTATTATTATTATTTTTTTTTTTACATAACTAACATAATGTTTTTTCTGATGTTTGATGTAGGCCACGTATACCACATCTTTTAAAACGTCAAGTCAAACACATTATTCCAATAGACTGAGTTGTCTGAAAATGTTTATTTCAGCATTATTTTTCTCTCTCTTTTATAAGAGCTCCAAAGATGTTTTGAAATTTGCATTTTTAGCTCTAATAATGACGAAGTCTTTATTTTTTACTCACACATTAGGCATAACAACTATGTAATATATCACTATGTTTGATTACACTCAAAATTGTTCCCCAATGTTCCCCAAAATTCCCGATTTATTCCCGAAAATTCCCGGGTTTTTTCCCGGCTCTCAAAAACTGTGGGTTTTATGCATCTCTACATCGAGCCAGTTATTCAGAGAATAGTCTTTTTTTTTTTTTGTATATACTGAAAGTATTTTGCTGGCAATGTTAAATGATGATCAAAGGCATGTACGGCAGTTAGTTGCTCGTCAAATTTTAAGAGTAAGAAACACTAATTCTGTGTATAGTAATGACATCCACACTTTTATCATTTTTGAGATTAGCTTTCTTCCGACTATGCAGACTTGATAAATTGGCAGTGTGAAAACGTGCTAACAACAGAACCTCCCATAACAATGATGCCATCTGAAGACGAGCTACATGACTTGAAAACCGGAGATGTTCCCCATTTTCTTCGAAACATGTGAACATTTACTTGTCATACTCAATCCGTGGAATCTAGCGTAAAGTTGGTGACGGATGTATCACTGACCATAAGTGAAATAGAAACGAGGGAGTGTTTCGCTCGTGCACGTTTAAAAGTACAAAAGAAACTGCCTTTCTTTGAAAATAAAAAAGGTTTTTTGTGAAAGCTCAAACTGTGACACATAAAATTTTCGTATCGTACATATTGTACATATTTTTAAAAACACACTTCATTTATTTTTAAGTAATGCTGTTTAATGTTGTCATATGTTTGCAGTTTCATAATTTTTATGTCACATTTTGTAAAAAAAAATCAGTTTTTACTTAATATTGTCCTAAAAATCACTATTTTTCACTGTTTTATTTCTTTTGAAGATGCTTGAAATATAAATATATCAGAAAAAATAATTTTTTGGAGTTTATTTCATATGCTTTGAATACATGAATATATCTGAGTAAAAAAAATGCAATAAGATTAGCTAACGGCGTTGTTTTTCATATTTTAACCATAAAATCACTATAAAAGCTACGATAAAACTTTACGATCTCAGCGCCTCCTGAAGGTATTAACCGATTTTCCTCAAAATTTGCACAAAAGTTAACTATGACCAAAGACAACTTTTGGCAACTATTAGATGTTGATCTGAAATTTTTTTTATTTTTCGCCCCACCCTACTGTGCATCAGTTTTTAAAAAATTAGAGGCCCCTTAGGAAGATGAGGACCCAGTCCCAGGCCTAGATGGCCTGTGCCATAATCAGGCCCTGGCAATTGTGTTAATTAGGGCCTGTAGTACTTATTTTTAACTCCATATCCAGCACAAAAATATTTTAAATTAGATTCTGAAAAATATCATAGTGTTATACATATTCAGGAGCCCCGAAAGGAGGTCATGAGAGGTCACTAGGACCCAAAAGTTTTCCTCATTCGGCAAGCTCGAACTGACAAGTCGGCAAATTCAGGAACAGTATTACTTTTTTTTGTATAGCTGCAATATCTTCCTGCTTTTACATAATTTTGTTGCCTTTGAAAATACGAAGACCCGATTTATAAAACTCAATTCGGCTGTTGTCAAATGACCATCATGCTTTAAATTGTGATTGATGTAATATTCTATGATATGTCATACAGTCAATACGCTTTAATCTGTATATATGTTAACAACAATAATTTAAAAATCATGAAATCAATTGTTTTGACTATTCAAAATACACTCCCGCTGTTATTTATCTAAATTCCAATATTTGTCAATGATTTTTTTAGTGACACCCATTGTCTTTTCTCATAAGTAATAGTATAAGGTCTGTGTGTAAACAAACAATGGAAAACAAAAGTAAAAGCGTTGTCTGCCGAGCATTGCCAAGTCAACGATTACGATACGCGCCGATTGTAACGCTAATTTTCGATTGGCTTATCCCTCACCAAAGGCTCATCTGTGTGAAAGGTGTATCTCAAGAAATAAATTCCCTAATTAATATTGCATTGTCTTTAGTTATTTTAATAAATTTTAAATTTATTAAAATATTTTCTTTCAAAATAATTTTCCCAATTTTTTTTTGACAAAGACCTCAAATATTTTTGCTGAACTTCTTAATTTCTACCTCCTACAACGGAAACTTATGTTTTTGGCAGCATGCCAAAATCGAGTACATAGTTTGACAATACTTGCAGGTCATCATTGAGATTTCAATCCTGCTGCATCCTAAAAACTTTCCATTATTTTGGAAGTTGGAAATAATTTCAACCTCTACTACTTAATGTCAACTTATTTTAAGCTTCATTTTAATAATGAGTGTATTTTTTTTTTCTAAACTTGATGCAACATAAATTTTTTGATCGCGGAAAGAAAGAAAAACTGCAAAAAGCGGAAAATCGCTGATCCACGGAAGATTTTCATCGTTGATTAGTAAAATTTGCTTGTCACAAAAGCAGAATAAAGGAAAATTTGAAATACTTTTAAAATCCTTATACTAAAATCAATTACAAGTTTACAATTGTAAAGAAATAGAAACTGGCAACAGATAAATAATTTAAATCATCGAGTTTTCTTTCTTCATTCACATTCACCTTGGTTTCAAATCGCGTAAATTTAAGGCTATGCCGCATTTGATAAAAACCGTTACAATTCAAGTTCTGTATGACATGGAAGTTCCAAACACATTCTCTAACGGATGCAGAAAAATCTTCTCTTTCTTTTGGTATTATTGTTTTAAATTTTCAAGTACGTTTTCACTGCAAAAATTACAAAAATGTTTGAAAGGTTTTTAATTAATACCTTCGTTAATTGAACTCTTCCAAAGACGCGACCTAACTAAGAACACTCTCGATCAGCTCACCTTTCAAACAAAAAAATTTTTCAACATCAGTCCATTTGTTTAGGCGCTAGAGTACCCCAGATGGATACACTGAAACGTCCAACTTATGACCCCCTTCCTTGTTGCATAGCGCATTAAAAATACAGTCCAAAATTTTGGATGAAAAATATTGTAATACATATTGCAATTAGTAGAACGAAGACTAGAGTTCCAGGTAAAATCATAAATAAGACACTGTCACAAATAGAAAAACGATTTTTAATATCGATTGAAAAACATTCCAGTAAATTTATTCATCAAAAAATAAAACTTAAGAAATGCAAAAAAAAAAAAAAAAAATTCTTTTTTTCAAATAACGTACAAAATAAATAAAATAATTTCAATTTTCGAAATGATGCATAATTGCTAGTTTTTTAATAAGAAAGTTAGAAAAATAAAATAAATCAGCAACTTACACAAAATTTAAGTTAAAGAAATTGTGTAATTCCTAATGGATACAATCAAATATGCATGAAAACCAGTAACATAACCTACAAAATCTTAATCTGTGTTAAGTAAATAGACATTAGACTGACATTCAAGTTTTGGCACATTTAGCTTTGATACATTACTTTTAAAGACATTAACTGACAAAAGCTCAGATAAAGCAGTTTTAGGGTTAAATTGTAAATGTAAAATAAAGTTGACTGCACATACCTAGGACCTGTTAATGATTACTTCAGAGTGAGAATGCCAATTAACTTCAAATGGGAAAATAATAATAATAAGCCTCATTGGGGATTAGAATTTTGTGACTACTTAAAAGCTTTTAATAGCTTAACATAGGATCAATGCCATTACATCATTCTTCCCGAACAGTCACCTATTCAAGAGTCCTTTGATTCTGAATGCCATATATTAGTTTACATGTTTTTTTTTTTTTTTCTTTCTTTTTTTCCCTAATTATAAGAGCTGCATAATCAATACTTTGGGCTTCAAGTACTAGTAAGCATAAGATTTTTAAAATAAATAGTGGTACTTGAGGACAATAATTACATTGTGTCAAAGTTATGTGCTACCATTTGATAGCTTAAAGAAGAAAATCAATTATTTAATATGTAATGAAACAATTGTTAACCCTTTAATGTCAGGTGTGCCAAATTTGGCTCATACCTCCAGAATCGTTTTGCCTCTGCAGCTGAGTGAGTTATTCCAAAATAGCCCATTGTGACGTTTTCAGCACATTCGTATCTGCTAGCAGCAGTAAGTGTTGCCACCAAGCGGAGAAAGGTAGAACTCCGACGTCGATCGGAATAAGTCGAAGCAAACCACGTAGAAGATTGTCTACTTGCTGTGTTTTTCTTTTAGTTTTTGGCTTCCATAGGTAAGTTAATGTGCTTCTAAAATTTTTTTGTATTCTTTATGGTTTTCTTTAACGTAATATGTAATCGTGACACATTAATGTTTCATATTACTTGAAGTTGAAGAAAGAATGAGTGAGTGACAAATTTGTCCCTCTGGGCTGTTACGGAAAGGCTGTGTTTCTTTGGGCATTTCCAAAAAATAAAGCAAAATGATTTGCTTGAATTTAAGACGAGAATAGCTTGAGGCTCTAACACAGTGGAAAAGGCATTTTGTTGAAAAAGAGGGGCAGGCAATCACATGAAAGCACCGTAGCAAAATTTGAAGTGAAGAGAAAGAGAGAACCAGCCAATCTAACACCAGAAATGACTCGCCAAGTTAATGGTGTTGGACATTGGCCACTGGTAAAAGATATCAGACAGAGGTGCAAAAACCTTGGTTGTTCAGGGAAAACTGTGTTTCTTTGTACTAAATGCAATGTACACTTGTGTTTGAACAAGAATTCAAATTGTTTCATCAAATTTCATGAAAAATAGCTCAGTTCATTGTTATTTATACCACCCATCTACTGCAGTTCTTCAAATACTTCCACATTGATTTTAATATTTTACTGAAATGATGACAGAAATTAGTGCATCCATTTTAGAATAAGTGTTTGATTATGATGTATTACTCTCTCCAAATTTATTTCACTAAGGAATCAAATGTTATCAGACATATTATTACGGATACATTGTTGTTTCCTTTTTGGAAAAATATCTGTTTTCCTCTTTGCATGTTACTTTTTATGCAGCCAGCTGATATTTGACTGTAATAAAAGTTATTGATGATTTGCACATTGTGCATTGAAAAAAAATTTAAAAGGTAAAATTTGACCAAGGATATTCCCATGTTTTGTTAGTAAGACTAATTATTGTGAAGAGGCAGTTAATAAGGAATTATTTCTTTTTAACCTAAAAATTGTCTAATGGGTTGCCTACCTTCTGGTGAAAATATACTGTTATGGGAATATCCAATCTGGGCAACATATCTTCCTCTGCAGTAATCAAAGCCATGAAATAATGTCTCTCCAATCATGGTGTTCCTGAAATTTTATGCTCAGATGCCAGATCTCAGTTAATATCAAAGGAAACTTATCAATTTGCGGAAGAGTGAAATTTCAAAATTCAGGTATCCAGTCCAGAGCACAAGAGGTCCAATGGTCTTGCAGAAAGATATGTTCAAGAAGCCAAGAATCTTATTGCGAAGTGTGCTGCTGGTGGCTCAGACATGTATTTGGCATTACTTAATAACAGAAATACACCCCGAAGAAATCTAGGATCTCCAGTGCAAATGCTGATAGGGCGACGAACAAAAGGAACTCACCAAATCAGCAGGAAGCTGTTAATGCCCCGAATAATCGAAAATGTTTCAGAAAAAAGAGCATTAAGAATGAGCTACAAAACATATAGGGATAGGAGATCCAAGCCAAAGAAGCTCATTAACTTTGGCGAGGAAGTGTGGTTTCAAAAGGATACAGGATTGAAGACCAACCGAAGTGATTGCCCCTGCTTCGGGACCAAGATCTTTCATCATAAGAATACCTGAGGGAGCAACATGTAGAAGAAATTCGTGGTTTCTTCGACACAAAACCGGCAAAGATGAGAATATATCCACAAGTGATTCACCGGAGCAAACTTGTAAAAATAGTGATGATCGGATGGATGGAATGACTAACAGTGAAGCGGATAAGTCGGATGCTGTGCAGGATGCAACACCAAACACCAGTTAAATCATCACTCTTCTCCTACTTCTCCTATCACTCGTAGCATTACTAGCCCTAAGGGGGGAACTCAGCTCCTACTGCCTGCTCCAGAAGATTAATTAAAAAACCTATTAAGCTTGACTTTAAATAAAGAAAAAATAATTTTCTGCTGAAATTTCAAAAATTAAGTTTTGTGTTAAGTAAGAATAAGTTCTCCATTTTTCTTTTTTTTGACAAAAAAGGGGGATGTCATAATAACTGTAACCCCATAATGTTTGTCTATGCATGTGTCTTACCACTCGTTAAAAGATGCTTAGTGTTCTATTGAGTTGCTACTTTCCAGTAAACATTTCAGCATAAATGTTAAATACCCACCTCCTAATGTGAGGATTTTAAAAAGTAAGAGGCATTACACAAGGTATCTAGATTACTATAACACTTACCCAGGCTCTCTTTCAAGAACCACAAGAGAGCAACCGTGGTAGCAAACTTCTTTCAAAGTCAGTCAAAACTTGTGTTTTAAATGCTGTAGTTAAAAAAAGTAAGAAAAATCTAAAGACTGACCTGGGATATTAAGTTGGACAGCCTACATGTTTGAGCGGTGCGTTTACAGTAACTGTATAACGGGATGACGTAAGACGTTCTGTCTCATAGCTCACCTGTATCACCTCACGCATTCATGCTAGAGGAAAATTAACATGGTAATAAAACCTCTATTCATTGCGAATTTTTCCTATAATAAACCATCATTTGCTTTCATTTTGTTATAACTTTCTTTGATTAATGCTGTTCTTGTGCGTGCAAAATTTTTCGATTCAGATAATTCCTTCTTGGTGCGTCTATTTCATTTCGATACAGAGTCTTATAACATCTAGCTTAAATTATAAATTCTAATTCATCAATTGAAAAAGTTCCAAGACCGATTATGGATGAATTTAATTTTCTTTCTTTCCTTTTTTAAGATTCCCCTTATACACTCCAGAAAAATTGTTTAAGAGGTATAAAGAAAACTTAAATGAACATGTAGAACACATTAATAACAAATGAAAAATTGCATATGTATGAACATACACTTAAAATTTTAGAAAACGAAAAAGCACAAAAATGTTATCATACATGAAACATTCATACAATTCCAAAAGCTCTGAGGAATGCTGATGGGTTTATAGAAAAAGTTATTTGCTGGTATAAATGTTGGCACTTTAAAACGCCCAACAGCATTAATTTGTTTGTGTTGAACTTCAATAAGATAAGCATTTCAGTTTCTTTGAAGCGGTGAGCATCGTTTACGGTACAAAAAGTGAGCGGTAATTCATCAAAGTACCTCAAAACTGAAGTACGTAGCAGTTAGTAAGACATTACATTATCCTAAATTTACAGACCTAGCTCTATTTCTTGCTTTCCCAAACTCGGAAAGATCTACTAAGTCACTCTGGACAGGTTTTCTGCTCTCATCAGTCAGTGATAGAGGGATAATAAATGGTTTATTTTCGGGAACCAAAGCATAGTAGAGGGGTTTCAAGTTTTTATCACTTTCAACGCAAACCCAAGCAGGAAACGTTGATAACTTGATTTCATTTATGATGGCACATAGGACTTAAGGATTAACCGACTGAAGAGCTTGGACAAGGATAAGTTTCTTGGCACTGGATAACACACAATTGTTACAATTTCTGCAGCTTTTCTTTTTACAGTACTGTGCGAATTAGTTGGGACAAACGCATTTTTTAAGAAAAGTGTTCCTTCCTCAGGGATTTTGTGCCTCAAACCCATTTTGACTGCACTTTTATACAAGGCACCACTGTCCTTAACTAATCTAAAACAGTTTGATCACATGACCATGCCATTTTGAAAACATTTTTCTGCAGTTACTGTAAGAAGTGGTCGATTGTGTAAATTTTCGACTTCTGACGTGTATTTTACAAAAATGGATATCACTTGCAGGAAAAGAACTAGAATTATTACCCTCGGTCAGCATACTTCTATGACAGTGAGGAATATTGCTGCAGAAGTAAGAGTTGGAAAATCCAGTGTTTATAGGATTACTAAGCAGCAAAATAATTTTGGAGCAGTGTCTCCAAAACGGAAGGGTAAATGTGGATGCAAATGCAAGACCACACCTCAAACAGACAAATTTCTTGCAAGAAATAGTAAAATACATCCTCTTAAAACAAGTCCAAATCTTCAGAGAATTATTAGCTGCTGGAGTGAGCACAGGATTTGTCGACATTCCGACAAAGGTTTATTGAATCTGGGATATTTAAACGAACACTTATCAAAAAAGTTATTGACAACTGCAATGAAGAGAAAACCTTTGGATTCGGCCAGAAAATATCAATCCTGGACTGCACAAAACTGGAAGAAGGTTCTATTCAGTGACGAAAAGCATTTTTGTTGGGCAAGGACTAAGATTTGTCAGACGAATTGATGGAGAAACCATCAGAGAGCAACATCCTTTTAATAGTTAAGCACCCTCAGAAACAGATGTTATGGGGTTATTTTACTTTTGGAGAGCCTGGTAGCTTAGTACCAGCTGTAAGGAGGATGAACTCTAAAAAAATACATTTCTATAATAGAAAGAAACATTGTGCCTATGATGCAAACTTTTGCTGGTGGTGTTAGTATCTTTCAGCAAGATTTTGATCCATTCCATACTTCTAAATTACCTAAGAAATTTTTTTCAGAAGCAGAAATTAACGGTTTTAGATTGGCCTGATAATTCTCCTGATGTAAATCTCATCAAAAGTTTGAGGAGCATTGTAAAGAGACGTGTGCTCAACAAAGAGAACAATGATTGAGAATGTTATAAAAGTTTGGTTTAGTGAGCACGAGACCAAAAATTTATGTTCTAATTTAGAGGAATTCATGTCAAACCCTATACAAGATCTCAATCAAGCTACAGGAGGGCATATTTCGTATTACATTGCAATACCATGCATGTAAGGTAACCTATACCAATTAAACAACATTTGAGAATTTTTTGAGCTTGCCCCAATTAATTTGCACAGTACAGTTTGTTGACACTAATAATTGATAGGAAAGTGAAAATATTAACATCTACAGCATTCCACAGAGATTTTGGAATTGTATGAATGTTTCATGTTAAGTGTCAGGGAGACAGATAATCAAAGTCCACTGTACTTTGCAGTTTTACTGGTGAAAATTTCTCATAAAAAGTAAAAGTTTCACTAATAATAAACACTAAATGCAATCAATTCTATTTTCAAATCTTTGCAGCAAAAAGTAAATAATAGAAATCATGTTACCTAATTTTTCAAACCAGCAACATCTGGTTTAAATTGTTTCTGGAATATAGATTTGAAAACACATGATCATGAAACTGAATTGCAGTTATGAAAAATATATTATATGCTACTTTTCTTCTTGGATCTCGGCCAAACACATTCAAAACTCAAATCTTTATCAACCAAAACAAAAAGTACCAACTGCTACTTTTCTAACATAATTCACAAATTAACAGGGAATTAAAAACTAATTCAGTTTTTAGTCATTCTTAAAAGTTTCTTTTAACAATTTTTCCAGTTAAATCTCACTTTACCATAAAAATACAACTTGTAAACATGCGTAAACTTTCCTTCCATAAAAATACAACTGCCAAAGCATGTGATTTAAGAGATTTACACTAAACAGTTTTGTACATTTTGAAATTAGTATACCAACATGAGAAAATATAATGTAATACTTTTATCCCCAAACATTAACAAAAAGTTAAATTGACAAGGAATTTATTGATAGTTTCATAAATTGCTAGCAAATATGGAAATACATAATGCATGCAACACACCTAGCTTACAAATATAAGCATTAACCATCACTATGAAGAACAAAAAGTACAAAACATACTGCATTTTGAAAAGATGTAACAGAAGTAGAAATCTTTAGAAATTTCATGAAACAGATATTAATTTCTAATGAAAAATAACCATTCATCATTGAACTATAAAACATTGCATATTTTTCTATTCATAAAAAGTTCAGCAAATGCATTTTGTTTATGAAAACTTCTTCTACGAAGGAAATAGGAAAAAAGGGGGGTGGGGAGCTAACTAACTGCAAAAGTGAGAGAATGTCTTTTAATCTGATGTTTTCACGAAAAAATAAATAAATGGGCGTAAAACATCCAGTGCTATAACATCTCCAAAACAAGCTCTGGATTTAGCTAGGTGAATGCATCTAAAAAAAATTGTTTTGCATAAACCTCATATTCTTTGAAACCTGGACAAATTTAAACTATGGGGAAAAAACAGACAACCAATCAGCAAAAATTTTTTTCGATAAAACATTATATTTTGTTACATCAGACAATATTAGGAGCCATGTCTGAAATATTTAGTTCATTGAAAGTTTCCTACAGAATGTCACCAGTGATTTTGATTACTTATAAAACCTGCTAAATATAGTGCCAAGTAAATTCAAAATTTACATGCAGAGAAAATATTTGAACCAATTGAAAAGTAATTTTTAAAAACAACGTAGTAACTTTAAATCCTGAAACACTAAAATTGGAAGAATATAGTAAGCTCTTACATGCATTATGAACTATTTCACACTGCTTCACTTTCAGATATAACTTAGGCATAACACATTGTGCAGCAGGATCTTTTTTCTTCTTTTTTTTAAACATAGACAGAGAGTTTAAACAGACAAATACTAGTAGATAAAATTCAAAATCACAAATTACACTAGCTTAAGATTTATGTCAATCATTTGTTTTAATAGAATATATAAAATTTAAAGATCAAAGTATAGTATTGCAGAAATTTAAAAATATTTTGCAGGAGGTAATAAACAAATGTTAGCTTTAAAAAAAAAAAAAGAAGTGGTCTCTTTATTTTAAAGAAAATGTATTGGTCCAAAAGAAGGCTACAAAGAAAAAGGTCCAAAAGAAGGCAACTCGGTTAGGAAGTTGACTTCCAAATTTCAAGTACGATTCCAGATTTTAAAGCGTTTGACATAGGAGAGAGGACAGGTTTCATTTTTTTTTACTTATTAAATTAAAATTGAAGGTGATGATGAATTAAATTTTTGTACATAACACAGAACTTTTCCGAAATAATCTTAAAATTAGAAAAAAAAATACTATTTCAATGAGATTGAAGACATTTGTAATAGTTTGAAGGATTTAAATGCTACTTGCAATGGAGATAAAAGTTTTAAGAAGTGCTCTTGATCTTCATTAAAAATTGACAAATTAATTCAGAGCAGCTTAGCTGAGGGGAAGCCTGCAGCTACTCATAGCGTTTGCATTTGTATTGGTATTTGCAAAAAAAAATTTTTAACAAGTAGAATAAAATGCTGAATAATCTTTTGCACTTTGAATATACTTCAATGAAATTATGAATTGCAAGAAACAAACTGCAGATCCTGAAATATAGGAAATGCTCCATGTTGAATACTGATTAAAAAAAACTATAATGCAATTTAGAATATAAATTCTAAATTGACTCCAAAAACTTACTGCAGCACAGTTTGAAAATATATCTAAATTATAATTTATAAAAGATAATGAAACATTCCTAAAAAAAACTCGATTTCTTTGAGCATAATTTTATCGAAAATGAATCACAAAAATTTATTGTAATCATTCAACATGTTATAACAAAGAATAACAGCTTTTTTTTCCTAAATAAAATTCTTGAAGTATAAAGAAATTAAACAGAAAAACGTAGGGAAATATTTTGTTTTGATACCAGAATTATATAACACTATGTTTTATTTGTGCTACTTTCATATAATCAATAACTTTAAACACTTAAAAATGCATGCAAGTACTTAATGCTTTTAAATTAAAAATAACGCTCATTAAAAATTGGCTGTTATTCACATATTTAAAAATATTAGACATGTGTTGTCGACTAATTGAATCGCTTTATTAGCTTATAGATAATTGGCTAGTAAACGAGTCTGAAGCTTCAAATATTCAACAGTACTTTTTAAATTTTGCAGTAACTAAATTTCACAAAATTATTGGAATTGATGTCAGAATTGCAATATTCAGAAACCCTAGGTACATACAAAAGTCATGAGATCAAAAGTATACTTGTGTTGTAACGAATAGGTGTAGCAGAACATTTACTTGATAGATATCAATTGTTTAATTGATAGAGCATATTTTTAACATAATCAGCTACAGGTCATTTTGCAGAACCAAATATTTTTCTATTTCCAAATTTTAACAATATTGTGCCATCATCAATTTTTTTTTAAACATTTCATTTTTTAAGAAATGTCTTTTTATAAAAAGCAAGTAGTAACTTTATATGAGTTTAATTTAATGTTGTTGAGTTTAGAAGAGTAAAGATATGCAATGTTTAAATAGTTCACAGATAAAAAATATTAAACATGTATAATATAAAAAACAGTAACTTAGTTAAAAACAAAAACAAGATGAAGATTTTTGATAATGCAAAAATGATAAAATTTGATAAAAATGAGAAACATTTCATGTTGAAATAAAAAACATTAAAAAGCATGAAAATATACATAAAAAATGCTTACAGTAACAGCAGTTAAAAAACACTAAAAGAGTTTTCCTTTTGAAATACAAATCACAGTAAACTTGGACACATTGTTCTTCATGGCCAAGTGATTGGCTTATGCTTTTTCTTCGGGGGTTCTGCTTCCCCGTTGACATTCTAAGAGAAATTTTTAAATGATTACAACACACAAATGATATTTTATTTAAAGTATAAAA
Source organism: Uloborus plumipes (assembly GCA_038373865.1). Taxonomy (NCBI): domain Eukaryota; kingdom Metazoa; phylum Arthropoda; class Arachnida; order Araneae; family Uloboridae; genus Uloborus; species Uloborus plumipes. The sequence goes on along the minus strand of JAXGGA010021008.1, from coordinate 2,694 downwards.
ATTATAGCATTAATACAGATAGATTTTTTATTTGTATAAAAAATTAGACATTGAAAAATCCTAACCATTTCCCCACCTTTTTACTTTTTAAAAAATTTCTAGGGGTTTAGCCCTCTATTCGATTCACTCATCCACACCCATTCACCGCCCGTGGCGGCTCATTCACCAGTCCGCCAGAGGCAGGTTGGTATACTTCTGGCTAAAAGTCAAGATTCAGATATTATATAAGTGGCCAGTGGAAACTAGACCAAAAAAAACTTTGTCCACCTAGAACCACTCTCACCTTCGCTGCCAATCACACGCCAAAGCATGATACTTAAAAGTGTCTGCTCTTCATCGGTATAGTTTAATAGGTGTTTCTAAGTTTTGGCAAAAAGGGTATTTCATAGGCAGTGAAAGGTGTTAATGAATTTTTTGCTACTTGACTGCATCTAATCCATAATTCAAAAATGTCCAACAAATTATGTTTTATTTTCATTCAACAAAGAAATCCTTGAATACACAAGAAGGCTAAGATTTTTAAAAGTTAAAAAATTCTTGAAGTGTTTTGCCTCAAGGGATTCTAATGTTTTGACAAGACAAATAATATAGAATAATAATGGCAAAAAGTTATCTCAATATTTTGTTACCAAAAGAAGTTTTACGACAGCTTGAACACTTCCCATATTTCAACTTAATGTACTTAAAAGCACATTCAAATTGCCTCAGTAATTTATACATCTTTTAAAAGTGCTTATACTTGCCTTTCAAACGACACTACTTTTGTTGGGGTTGCTGAAAGGCACAAGCTGTTTTTGGACCTCAAATATGCAAAAAAAAAAAAAAAAAAAAAAAACAGAAATGGCACTTTTTTGTGACCTTTATTCAGAAGCAGATCCATATGGGGGTCATGACCCCTCCTTTAAACCAATGCCTGATCACCCAAAAGGTTCTGGAAGCTTAAGTCTTTCCCTCAGAAATTTCAGAGTTCCCAAAAAAGAAGTGGAAAACTGTTTAAAAATCTAATTTCGATTTGTAGTAAAATTTGGCACAACTGTGTTACTATATACTTTTATACTAGTTTTGTGAAGTGAGAAATCTGATTCAATGATAAACTACCCTTGTTAATTAAGAATTATAGTGCAAGCATATGTGATGCACAAATTCTACGTGTCTGAAAATAGAGTGAGGGGAGAGGGGACAAACTTTAATATGAATTCTGCTGGGATGAGCTTTTCCCAAAGTGTATAGAATTTTTAGAAAATTTTCCCTAAACCACAAGTTATGGGCCCCGAAAGGAGACTGAGCTTCCCCACATTTAAGTGATTAATCGAGCCTTGCCTAAGTGACCAAATGTAGCCTGAAATTGCATTTTTGGGTATATATTTCAAAAAAATTCGCTAAATACACCCGTTTTTGCTCAAAAATTGCACTATGGCCCCTCCTTTTTCGAAAATGACCACCTATTAACCAGAAGCTGGATCCGCCTTTGCCTTCATTGACCTTGTAGTAATTACTTGCCACAAATTTATCAATCATTATGTAAAGTTCGAACCTTCTATATTTAATTCACAAAAAGAATTTGGAGGCAAATTGTTTGTGGAAAAAGTTGTGACTTATAGCAATTTCCATGTTTTAAAAATCCGCTTCATTTTTGATGCAGCATAATAACCTTTAGGGAACCATTAAAAATGAACAACTCAACTCAGCAACAAAACATTGTAGATTTGGTCTTTTAATAACACCAGTAACAGCTGGTAGTTCTTCAGAGAAAATCTGAAATGGCATGAATCACAGGAGAGGCACTCTGAGATTATCTCGTAAAGAGAATATTCTTATCTTTTTAATTGGATTTCTCTGAAGAGGGAAATGGATTTTTGTACTACACAAATAAAATCAGAGAAACTCCACAAATTATGGCAGCGAAAAAAAAAGGTTAATTCTTTTAATGCAATTTTTTAAATGAATCATAAATTTTATGGACTAAAGACACACACATTTCGACTTTTCCAAACTTTTGGAGGAATTGAAAATGAAACGTTTGATTTCAAGCAGTTGTCAAGGTCTTCTAAAAGTGTACAAATTATGTAGTACAAATTAAAGGTAAATCTTACAAGATGTAAATTTTAATGAATTAATAGAGTGATCTGTGAAGTTTTAATTCCCATCAACTCACAAAGTAAAGTACCTTGCAACAAGAGATAAGATTAATTTTCAAAAATATTACTCAAGTATCAAAACACATTAATCTTTTTTTTTCATGAAATTCATTTAAAATATCAAAAAATTCAGGGAAATAAGCTATTTAACAGGAGATTCACTGAAAAGCAAGAGTCTTCCCAAAAACTTTAGAGTTTGGAATTCTGTGTGAGTCTATGTAATGAAAGTATTACTTACCCCAACATTTACAGTAACATTCCTGTCTGTCACATAAACACACCTGGATCTACGTGCAGTTGAACTAGCTGTTTTTGAGCTAGATGCACCAGCGGAACTTGTAGCACCAGCAGAACTTAGACCACCATCAGAAGTTGAAGCACCAGCAGAAGTTGAAGCACCAGCCGAACTTGAAGCACCAGTAGAAATAGATGCGCTAGCAGAACTTGATGTATCTGCTTTTTCACGGTTTTTTTTATCACCGTTATTCCAAAACTTTCCGACGCCTCCATTAGCGTAGGTCAATTTAATAATTTTTTTTTCACTTTTGACTTCAGC
>JAXGGA010021007.1:0-17292 GCA_038373865.1 Uloborus plumipes | reverse complement strand
TTTTCGCCGTGTAAGACACACCCAATTTTAAATTAAATCCCCCAATTTTAATTAATCTTAAATTTATGCCGTATAAGACGGTGCGTCCTTTACGGCAAAAAATACGGTATACAACAATGTCGTTCCACTAAAAGTTGCTCTTTGTGAAACATCGCCAAAAGGGGATATCAAGCCATAAAAGACAGCGACGCGAAACGAAACCGCGCGAACTGGCGCTCTTTGATCAAAAATAAAGAATGAGAATATCTGAAACGCCTGGCGGATTGATACAATGTTCGATTTTGATTTTAAATTAAGTCACACAGCGAAAAAAGTGAGTGATTCAAAACGTATTAATATATTTTGAAATGTAAAATCGAGTAAAAAAGTAAAATTATGGTTGAAAAACTGTTTATTAAAATTTTAGATTGCAAATATTTTGTGTAATAGCGCCACCTAGGGACAACGTCTCTAGTGAAAGAGTGACCAGGCCAAGGAAAATAGTTCGTGTTTCAATTACTAATTAAAACTTAATGAGACAAGTTCCGCTTGGGAACATTGGATTTTTCGATTGAGTACATCAATATTAATAGATTTCAAGCAAGTTCTCGTAGTCCCTAAGATTGGTAAACGAACCTGAACGATATTTGCACTTGGCCCACAGACTATTAGTATCTTAAGGGCGTTTCCATTTTAATAAAAAGCATCCGTTGCTGCACAAAACAGCCTGAAAAAATTCCAAATGTAATAGGTAATTGTTTCTTTGCATGAGCTCTTCTTCTATAAAATATAATTAAATTTTGAAAATTCTCAGAAACAATATTTGCATTATTTTTGGGCTTCGTAACGGACGTATCTTACGAGATGCGTCCATCACGGAGAAAATATTATTTACTTACTTTTTCTGATACACTTCGAAATAAAACTGCATTATATAGAGTTATCTAGAGGTAAAGAGCATAATCTTCTTAAAGTTTGTGAAATGGAACAGAGATTTAACATGAAGCAGTTACACCCACAGCTCGAACATGACATCCTGAGATTGCAGCTTCGTCCTTATTGTGGACTTCTCAGTCAGGAATAGCCAATAATCGAGCTGGAGGCAAAATCCTCTTATTGTAGCCAAGATAGCCTTCCAAATAAATAAAACGGATTTACCTTACCAGCAAGCGACCGCAAACAATGGAACGTGAACATGACATCCTGAGACAGTCTCAGGATGTCATGACCGAGCTGTGGGTGTAATTGCTTCAGTTCTGCTTTAGCCCTGGCTTATAGGCGGTAACTTTGCAGAGATTTAACGTATTTATAGTCTTTGTAAGTTGCTCTGTGAAAAACTGATACGCCTGTTAACGTTTCTCCTTAGTTTTTTAGTTTAATACGTCTTGGGTAATACTATCTCACTATACCAGAAAGCAACTTAACTTGACACTAAACGTCACAACGCGCGGAGGCAATAATAGCTCAGAAGTAGTTAAGGATCTCCTCTAATTCTCCAAGTAGGCTGTGACGTTTTATCTAGCTCGTTTTTCATTGGCTGACGTCACGACGCCAGTGTCAAGAAATCTTGCAGCGTAGTATAAAAAGCTTTTGTTACAAATCCGTCTCAATAGAACTCTCTACTCTCAATCAGGTTTGAAATCACTGCCGAAACAGATTATTTTCAACACCAGCTCAATCCCAGCTTTTACTATTCAATGAAATGTTATTCTACGGAAAGTAATGCCGTTTTTTTCCAAACAAATAAATTGATAAAAAGGTATAGGTCAAATCAACGATAAAGCCCGTCATTTAGGGAGGGGTCAATTGCCCCCCCCCCTCCCTGGATTTGTGAAATCAATGTATTTACGTATAAGTGGGGGTTGTTTTTGCTTTTTTCCGATGAAATTGCATTGTGTTTTCACCCTTTGCCCCCCCCCACCCCCTGGAAAAACTTTAAATGACGTCCCTGTCAACGATGTAATTTGCTTCGTTATTAAGGGTCTTTTGCCATCTAGTAGTAAATTTTAAATCCGGGGCGGATGGATTTTTTTTTAAATCATTTTGGGAGCAAAATATTTTGAAATAGCATATTGGATGCCAAGTCAAATTTTCAATTTTGTTTTACATACAGATTGCAATAAAGCGAAATAATATGGTGCAATATGTCAGGTGAGTGTTATGGGTTTCGCTTTCTTCGTCATTGTGATAAACGTAACATGTCTGCGACTAGTTACAATACCGTTTTTACTGAAAAAATAAGTATCAGTAGTTACTTCGCTTCAATTTCTTCGCAGAAATGACACATATGTCACCATCTACATATTAAATCTACAAATTCAACCATGAATTATTCTTTACACTTTAGGTTTCAAATGAAAAGAGCTCTAAAATCAGCAGAAAATGCTACGCTATTCACCATAGATTTACCCAGAATTGAAAAAAAGACGAAAAACTAAAATGTTCACTGTGTACCGTAGTTTATGTACTTAGACTCAATTTATAAATTATTTTGTTTAGTCAGTACTTTCGTTGATTTTTTGGGATCTGGAAACACGATTTTTCCAGGTTAATAAGATTGTACTGTACGTGGTTCTAGAAAATATACCCGGGAATCATCAGTTCGGTGCAGTCTGTACTTTAGAAACAAATAACGCTTGTGGCTTGAGTTTTTTTCAACCTCTCTTAACTCAATTTGAAAGCAATCGATTATGTTCAGTTAATTGTTCGGTAAAACGGTGTTGTAAGACAGCCACCTTTTTAAGTTTACACAAAGGATAGATTAATGAAAGAAATGTTTAGAAAAGAATAGTTATCCGAACTAGTTTTCGGGAAATTTCCATGTCATACGCAAATTGAATGATGTATGCTTCAATGATTTTTGTGCTCCAACGGTCAATTACTCGCTTGTGGTCAATAGCAGATAAATTATCCCCTTTTTGTATACTCTGACTGCTGAGTTCATAAATTATTGTAACTAGAACAGGAATCTTGTATTAAAAACCCATTACATCCCAACTAATTTCTGAAAATTTTGAGAAATATTTATATCATAAGAAATATTTCCTGCTTTACAAATTAGTTTCTCGATAATTCAAAATAGTTCATTTAAATGACCTAAAGAAAAAAAATATAAACTTTTATTCTGATTTTGTTAAAAGTAAACCCAAAAATATTTTTAAAAAATCATTTGCAAAATCTTTTGAATTTAAAGTGTTCAAGAAAGTAAATCACTTCCGCTTCAATTTTGATCATTAAAGAATCATTTTTTACATAAAAAGCTTTGGTCCGATCTTGAAAACGTGTAGAGTTAGTTATGATGAAGGTAAATATAAGGAGAACGGAAACACTTTCCGACAGTTCGGTTATGACATCCTGAGACTCCAATTTTGTCTTAATTCCAGACTCATTAGTCCGAAATAGACAAAAACCGAACTGAGGGCAAAAACTATCTTATAGAGAAGCTAAGAATTAGAGCAAACTAGTAGCTAAAGGAAGCTTTAGAACAACAGCGACGGACAGCTGAAATGGTGCGGTTCAACTGGTAAATCTAAGGCAAAGCCTTCTACCTCCCCACCAAATATTAATGAAAAATTCTGAATTCCCCTGTATAGCACCATGATAGTACAGAATTATCTGAGTACGAAGAATTCATTGAAATTTAATTACCAACCTCTGAGTTATGACGAAGAAAATCAGTCTAACTCTATCCGTACGCATTATCAAAATAAACTAAATACCATACCCAATCCCCAATAGTGCATATGGAAAAATAAAATCAGAGAGATAGTTAAGTGTTAGCTGTTGCACTTTATTAAGAGCAGTGTAGAAATAAAAAACAAAATATCAAAGAAATGACTCAAAGGTGATGGAAAGAAAGAGTAAGCATGGAAAATTCATTACTATTTCATGAAACAAAATTCCGGACATGAATGTCTAAAACTGAAAAATAGATAACAAGAGAACAGAACACGTAATTGAATTTCTATTTCTTGAAGAAACGGAGTGCCTTCTTCTTTTTTCGTCGAATCCATTTACATGTCTTAAAAGTCTAAATGGAAGAGAGGTTTATTGACTACTTAAAAAGCTAATGCTGGTTTTCAATTCGCTATAAAGAACGGAAAAAACTGAATAAAATTTAACCGGCTACATTTAATAGCAGTTTGCGATACTTGTGTCAAAATATCGGAAATGTAACATATTTTTTTTTCAGTTGAACAAAATAATTTGATTTTACTTTATGGTCAGCAAATTCTTTGAGATGTGTGTAAGAGAATCTGCATTGTATAATGCACTTCAAAAATAATGTGCATGCCGAATTATTGTTTAAATTTAATATGTGCATAGATAACAGTAAGAATAAAGAAGACTAGGTATAGCTTATGCATTTTTTTCGTTTTAATTTTCTACTTTTTTTTTACAAATGTTACAAGCCAAAATGAAATCACTTGTGAATGAACCAAAGTAAAATGCTTTGGGAGTGTACCAAAATGAAATCTACAACTATTTTCTGGTAAAATAATGACAAAACTTCTGTTGACGTAATTTTTTCAGATGAAAGATTTTTTTTTTTTTTTTTTTCGTAACACATCAATTGAACCCAAGGTACCACAAGTTGATACAAATGAATAAACTGTTATGCTGACGTAATACGCAAGAAAAGGAAGTTATTAATAACCGTTTCTGAAGAAGAGTCTCATAAAATGCGAGAAGCAGTGGTGCGACATATTTCTAGATTCATGTTTATGAGTTAGAAACATCGATGATTTTTGTTAAAACATCGATGTCTTTAACATCAACGTTAGAGAGACGATTATTTTTCTATCATCGATGTTTTACGTTTGATGTTTTTTCAATGTTGAGACTTTATATTGTAATCAAAAATAGCCTTTAAAAATGTGAATATGTTTACAGTTATGATGAAGGCATTATTATTAGTTAGATATTGCCACATCTTTCACGTTGAAAAGCTTTTTTATTGTTTGTTGTTTATGGAAGTAGACATGTACTGTCTGTCTTCGAACTCGGCGTCTATCAGTCACGAACGCTTTCATTTGAAAAAGGGGGAATAGTGTTAAGGACTTGCCGGTGGTTTTTATTCGCTTCATACTTCCTGGTTGCATTTCCCCCTTATTTTGGGAAAATCAGAAGAGACCTCAGGCATGCGCAAATGCGAGGAATGTCGCACGATATAAAATTGCACAGTAAAGAAATCATCAAGCGTAAACTTTGAATATGTTTCATTTGGGAACTTTGTGAAATCGTCAGATGCCTTTTCAGTCAAATAAGAGAACGATTTTCTAACTTCCTTCTCCAAATTTGAATGATTATGTTTTGTCAAATGTTTTGTTTATAACTTTTTTATCAATTAAATATATAGTGCTATAGGTTTTCCTTTACTTCAGGCTTTATATGTCCTCGTATTTATTTAGATTCATAGCTTTCTGTATAAAGCAATTACAATACCAGTGCATTGACTACATACAACTATTCATTTCTTGGTTTTCTCCCTTCTGTTTAACGGCGTAATTACGAATTAATGATCTCCGACTTCGGAAGGAAGTTAGTTGCCGTTTGTTTGCCCAAGTTAGTAAGTAAACAAAGGCTGCGCGCGAGATTTCTCTAACGCATTTTAGTTAATAGATTTATTGAAAAGGATCACCTGAATTGAGAGACCTATTTGAAAGGAAGGTTCACTTGATTTTTAAATGGATGTCTAATTACTTTAGATACGAGTCTAAATCATTTTGGATTCCCTTTATAAAACCAATGCGCCAGTTTCTAAGGTAATTTCTAAATTTGTCAACTAATGCAGGGTCGCTGCATTTTAGAAATACTTATCTGTATCAACTATTAAGTATAGATTTACGTTATTCATTAGTAATTTTGTGAATTTTCAAAATTTTTTGGAGCATAAATTTGTACAACATATGAATATATTTTCTCAAAAAATGAGATTTTTTTTCCTGTATCAAAATGTTTCAACACCCCTTCTTCTGAGGTTATTAAATTTTGCGTCCATAAAGCTTTATTTTAACTGCTGTTTGTATCTATGAAGCTTGATGATGATTGCGGTTAGTGCTTACAAAGCTTTATTGTGACTGCTGATTACGTCTATGAGGTTTTACTGAAACTGTTGTGTGGAACAGTAAAAGAACATCGTAAGAAAGGCTGTAAGCGTTGATTGTAGTCATATAGGCTTACTGTTTGAACTCTCGGGTACGGGGGAAATAACCTTGACAAAAAGTTTGTATGCCCCACTTTATTAAGGGATTATTTGCCCCACAAAGGCCCAACAGGGTATAAAATTCCAGGCATTAGATTTAAGCGTGTAACACTTTTTTGGATAGTTGCATCAAAAGTTTGCCATGCACAATCAAAGATGCAAGTTTTAGAAACAAAGCTAGCTGCCAGGGCAGCTAGATTAGCTTCCTGCGGCATGTTGGTGCATAACGTCCCCCTCTCTTTTTTTTACCTCCTTCTGATGTTATATTATTTGATATAATTTAATGTTCATAAGATTTCAATACATGCTACACACGTGGCCTGGCGTTGCCCGGGTACTTCGTGCCTTGAAAGTAGTGAGGAGAATTTCAAGAAACTACTCCCCGACAAGGCGCCTTTTCTTTTTTCCTGCATCAAAAAATCATTCGAATTATTGAGATGTTGCACGGGCACTTCGCGCCTTCATGATGGTGAGGAAAGTTTCAACAAGTTCAGCTCGCTCAAGGGAAAGAAGCAGACATAGATGCTCAGTTTTTAATATAAGTAGATGGCTTTTCAACTAATTTATATTTCAAAAAATTACAAGTAGCTAGCGATAAAAGTACTACGTATGTGGCCCGCAAATGAGTTTGTTTCATGTTTGATTTAGCTAAGCCTTCATTCAAAATTCTCATTATCACTATTACTACTGTTTCATAGCAACCACGTTTTGTAGCAATGGATTTCATATTTAATCATTTAAGACAAATCGCTTTAAATTTGACTACTTATTAATTGATATCTTCGTTAATGAAAATCGTATAATTATATAAATTAAAACTAATGAAGCCTGAAAAATTACCTATCTATCAGTACCTGGTTCGAATTTCAGTTCATTGGCGTTCAGGAGAAAGAAGCATGACATAGATAGAAAGAAAGATAATTAGAAAGATATTCAGTATTAAATATACGTAGATAGTGCAGAAAAGAAATTGGAACTCAAAGCATCCTTTTTGTGTAAGGAAAATATTTCCCAAAACATCCCATTCTTAAATTTTGACCAGTGCTTTTCTAAAAATTCAACTAATAATAACATTTTTAACCAACTTCTAAGCTAAAAAGTTGTTTTATTATTTGAATACCACCTGAAAAACTTCCTTCTAAATTACCCTCAAAGCTCATTCTTCCTAAATAACCAAAGCCTGCCTATACTCCGTGTAGAATTTTTAAAAAAAAATCCAAACGAAAGGGCTAGTGTTGAATATGGATAGCAGCAAAAAAACTTCCTTCCTAAAACAACTAATTTTAAAATTCTCATTCTTCTTACGTATCGTAAAGCCTGACAAAAAACTCCATGTAAAACAAAAAAAGTAAAATTTTAACAAAAAATTGTTTTAAAATTTGGATAACTGTAAAAAGCAATCCTGCTTAAACAACTATTGAAACTTGATTGATAACACTTATTCAAACTGGAAACAGAAAGAAATCAAAATCGTTGATTCGAATAAACGAAAAATTATGAAAAAGTCATTTTGGGAATTATAAGGGAGATAAAAAATTCCCTACTAGAAACAATTATTCCAAAACAGCTCATTCTTCCTAAGTAACTTAAGGTAAATATGCATTTTAATTTTAGGAAATGAAAGTCAGAAAGAAAATGCTACAATAAACGGCTATTCCAAAATTGCTCATACTTCTTAAGTAACTTCATGTTAAATCACACTTTAATTTTAGGAATCACTAATCGGATAAAATATCCCTATTGAAAACAATTATTCTCAAATCGCTCATTCCTCCTAACCAGGAAAGTACTCGACTTAAGTAATAATGAAAAAAGTTAAAAATGGTACCATTCGAAAGAGCATACTGAGACATGTCTTTGACCCAAAGATCAAGTGCCCTCGCCCCCTCGTTTTCGAGATAAGGGGTCTTAAAGTCGGCCGAAAAGTAGCCAAATTTGAAGACTTGGCAAGAAATTAAAGCTACCTCCCGATTCTCCCTTCCGCTGCTTGCTTGGCATCGCATCGTTTCCATGTTTGGTCATTTGCAAAAAAAAGTAAGATGTTTTACGTTAACCCTTTACGTGTATGAGCTAAAATAAAGAATGCTGGTCAAGACTATGATGTGGAAAGCAGAGAGCTTTATCCAGAGGAGCGAAAACTTCACAAAGAAGTAAAAGTTTTATCTTTTTACGATTGATAACAATACATTTTAGAATTTTAGTTATTGAAGTTTTTTTACTGAACTAAGTTGTATGTATTAATTATTATACGTTAAAATATATTGCACGTGTTTCTAAATGAATAATTCGGGATAATTAAATAAGTATGAAAAGCAGCTAATATGAGCTCATGTACAAAAAATGAAAGAAATAATCTTTGGGGTAGAAATTAAATTGTCATGGATTATGATATCAGTTCTTATTGAAAAAAAAAATCGATACAAGAAGTTTCACTATCTGCCAACTCTTAGCAAAAACATTTTTTTTTTTAATTGAAATTGAGAAAAAAATAAATATTTTTTAAAAGAAAACGAATTAGTAAATATCAATAGCTGCAAAATTATATCCACGTCGGAAATTACATCAATGGTAGAGGGAAATAATTATTTCCGTTCTTAAAATATACTAATAGAGTCGGCATTCATTGTAAAAACTCCTGCCGTTCAAGGGCGATTCTCTGTAAACTCGTCATTTTTCACACGAAATCTGTCCGGGCATGGTTTTTTGAAATGTTCGTATAATTGTTATACTATTGCTCAGAAAATGAATCTATTACTTTGCTTTGAAAGAGGGGCAGTTGAAGTTTATGTTTTTCTGATAAATGATGATAGGGGGTAAGTCCCCCGCCTAGTATAACTAGGCAGAGGACTGTGCCAGGTGACTGTGTTTTTGCTCTTTGTTGCGTAATATCTGCAAAACTATTGGAAAATAATTAGTTACGAGACTACCTATCAATTTAGGCACAAATCGTGGACATAATAACTAATATGTTTCATAATTAAACTAATTGATATTAATAAAATCACTTCCCAGAGGACTGTTTTCGCAACGATCCTGATGCATACTTTCATCACAAATGTGGCTCTCAAACTAAACAAAGTATCGTTTCAACACCGTTCTCAGCAATTTCAGCAAATTCACACTGATTACTTTAAACTTCATGACAAAAAACATTTGCAAGAATAACAGATTTTTTCTGTTGGAGCTTTGAATTTGTGGCAGGGGACTGTTTGAAAAATGTCCGGACAGAATTTACATGACAATTTTAAGTTTTAGAAATACGTAATTAGACCTTATTTCATAGGAAAGATATAGTTGCATTATTCTATTTTTAGATATTAATTGCCAAATTTATGTAGTGTTAATAGGTTTTTTCAAATATTGCCTTGAAGTGTTAAACTATTGGATTGGGACAGCCAGGGGACTGTGTTTTTGGGGCTTAGATAATTTATAGAAAAAAAATTAAATAGTTACCGCTCCAAATGCAATTGGGCCACAAAGTATTAATGCTTTACTTGTATTAAGAGCCATAATTACTTTATTACACTTTATTATTTTTAAAATACTCGGTCCGGACAGCGAATTACCAGTTTACAGAGAATCGCCCTCAAACAAATTGGTCACTGTAGCGTAAAGTCTCTGTAACGTAAATGTAAAACATATTGCATGTTAATTTCGTACTGTTTAAAAACACTAGAATAACTTTTACTAGTTCTGCTATATGTTCAACGGCATAGGCGTAATTTGGCCTTGAAAAGTAGGGGGGCAAACTTTTTGTAAGAGTTTTCTTTTTACTTCCTTTTACGTAGTAAAGGAAGTATTGTGATCGCGAAAAAAAAATCACTCAAATTTGAGTCTAAATTTTGATTTTGCTCCCCCGAATGAATGTTCAGTAGTTTTTTCGACCTGTCAGCACGTGCATATGTACCTACCAACATATAAGCAGCCGAAAAATCCTTTTCAACCATCCCCCGAGTTATATACGACGAGTTTTCTCGTGACGTCTGTATGTACGTATGTGCGGATGTATGTGCGTATGTGTGTCGCATAACTCAAAAACTATATGCCGTAGAAGCTTCTAGCTTGGTATGTAGGCTTTGGGGATGGTCTAGTTGTGCACCTCCCCTTGTGGTTGCATTCGAATGTTCCCAAGGGGGTGTTTTACCCCTTTTTTGGGGTAAATCAGTGTTAATTTCAATGCAGACTCAAGTGATATGAATTAGCGCTACCACTTGGCGACATGTCGCCAAGGTTTTGATCGCCACGTGTTTTACGCCAACTTGGCGACCTATCACCAAGTTGGCGACAAATTTGGCGAAAAAATATTTTTTGAATTTGGGTTCAACTTGGCGCTATTGGCGATATTTTGCGAAAAATTCACTGAATGATATTAAAATCAGCAATATTTAGAAAATTAACCATTGTAAAATATTTTTTGCATTGTTTCGTGGCAGGTTAGGGAAGTAAATATTTGAATTGTTACCTTGCTCCCTACAAGCACTTTTTTTAACACTTAAGGCAACTACTAAGAAATTTACACGTAAAAGGAAGTAGTGTGCGGTCCATACCAGATTTTTTTCAATTAAAATAATGCAAAATGTACTTTTTCAAAAAAAAAAAAATGATAATAATAATAATAATAATAATAATAAAATCTGGTATGGACCCCACACTACTTCCTTTTACGTGTAAATTTCTTAGTAGTTGCCTTAAGTGTTAAAAAAAGTGCTTGGAGTGAGCAAGGTAACAATTCAAATATTTACTCCTATTAGTACAGCAGATATGTGACCGAATTGTGCCTTTAATGATAGAAACATAAATTTGGCACACGTATAATACACATAAAAAGATTTAATTCTGGATACGCGGCCATCTGAGATTTCGTCTATTGGAGTAATGGCAGCCGTCAAACTGCAAAATGTTCGTACTTTTTTCGAATTCTCCCCATTTTGACCATGAAAGAGCACGTTTTTGGCAAACATCATATTTTACATATTTAAACTACATTAAATTTGTTACAAGTTGATACCAAAATGGACTTGTTAGCTATAATAGTTTTTGAGATACAGCTTCTGAAAGTTTCAAATTCTCCAAATTTAAACATTTTTAGTTGATTTCCTTGTTTTATCATATATGCAAATGTTTTTAGATCTTCAATAACCTGTATTGTTTAAGAAGTAAAGTAACATTTATTGAATTTAACATTTTGAAGAGGGTGGTAGAAAGGGTAAAGGTTTTGAGTGAGGGCGGAGGTTTCGGTTCACACCCAAGAACTGATATCCAAAAGAGAGAGAGCCATATCGAAATCCAAAGATTCCTCTGAATATCTTTAGAGTTCCTCCAAACCTGTTAAAATCATGTTAAATGACAACTGTTAAAGCTATACAGAGTTATTGTTGTTTCATGCATAAAGTGTGCTCCTCGTAATTAAACTCATGTTTGTGAAAAATGCAACACCATGAAGGACTTGCGCGAATGGGCTGAAATTTTCAACAAATGCAAATTAGGGTATGATGGTTTGGGGTCAAAATGTCGCGGCCGAAATGTCGCGGGCCAAAATGTCGCGGCCAAAATGTCGCCGAGCCAAAATGTCGCGGGCTGAAATGTCGCGGGCAAAAATGTCGCCGGTCCAAAATGTCGCCGAGCCAAAATGTCGCGGGCTAAAATGTCGCGGGCCAAAATGTCGCCGGTCCAAAATGTCGCCGAGCCAAAATGTCGCGGGCTAAAATGTCGCGGGCCAAAATGTCGCCGGTCCAAAATGTCGCCGAGCCAAAATGTCGCGGGCTAAAATGTCGCGGACCAAAATGTCGCCGGTCCAAAATGTCGCGGGCCAAAATTCGCGTGGTCAAAATGTCGCCGGTCAAAAATGTCGCCGGGCCAGAATGTCGCCGGTCAAAAATGTCGCCGGTCAAAAATGTCGCCGGGCCAAAATGTCGCCGATCAAAAATGTCGCCGGTCTAAAATGTCACCGGTCTAAAATGTCGCCGGTCCAAAATGTCGCCGGTCAAAAATGTCGCCGGTCCAAAATAACGCCGGTCCAAAATATATCCGTTCAAAAATGACGTAAGTGTATAGTACAGATTGAATGTTTCCAGTAATTCACAAATTCAATGCAGCTTAATTATGTAGCTCAATTTTACTAATAAGCTTATCACGATATGATAAATACACCTGTTTAGTAACTTTTTTTAAACGTAGCAGTTTAGAAAATTAGCTTAAGTTATTAACAAAAATGTAACTAAATTGATTTTTTCTAAAGCTTAAATTATTTCAGTACCAAAATAATGCCATAGTTTTTTCAGGGCTGTACTTAGGGCCCAGGGACGCTAAATTTCTTCCTTTTCTAATACGCTTTTACTAGTTTCACAAGTAGGTTTTTTGTTTGTTCGTTTGTATGTATGTAACTCTGAGTCAAAAATAAAATTCACGTTCTTTACAAACGTATAAAAGTAATATGTTTAATACCATTATTATTACTAAAGGCTAAACTATATTGCATGTTGATGTATAATAAGTGCATTTGACATTAGTTCTGAGTTGGGCATCGATCGTCCACAAAAGCATATTATAAGTGCATGCAGTGGCGTACCTATGGGGGGTGTTTTGGGGACAAACCCCCCCCCCCCGAAACGTTGCTCCAAAAATGCAAAAATGAGATGAAAAAATATAAAACTCCTAGAATGAAGAAGTACGATTCTCCAGCGAATATCATTGTGTTACAGACTTCATTGCCACCCCCTCCCCTTCCCAGAATCATTAAGGATTGCCTTTTTTAGAAAATAAATGTCAAAAATTTCCGGAGGTAGACCTCTGAACCTCCCATTATGATCGAAATTCGTCTGAAATTGCGTTTTTGGAACTAAAATTTCGAAAAAATCGCTGGGAAGAATTTCTGTATCCTATCATTTTCTTTCACATTATTAAAAATGGCCGGCAATCGTGTTTTACTGACTGAGGAAGAGATCGAACATCACCAAGATAGTCTAGAATGGAGTTTTTAGAGGTACAATTTATGAAAATTTCCGGGGGCGAACCCCCGGACCCCCCTT
This sequence comes from Uloborus plumipes, assembly GCA_038373865.1. Taxonomy (NCBI): domain Eukaryota; kingdom Metazoa; phylum Arthropoda; class Arachnida; order Araneae; family Uloboridae; genus Uloborus; species Uloborus plumipes. The sequence goes on along the minus strand of JAXGGA010021007.1, from coordinate 4,080 downwards.
CCATTATTCTACAGTAATATTTCTTTACTCTTTAAAAACCTATCTGGTTTTCGAACTTCGGAAGTACGCATTTTCAAGTGCGTATCATATATATATGCACACACATACATACATGCAAAGTGTGGGTAAAAAGGGGTTGCCCCCCCCCCCCACTCGCCGCCGTTTTTTTAACCTCGTGACGATTTAGAATATAACCCCCCCTGAAACCAACGAGTAGTTACGCCACTGAGTGCATGTAAACTTAGCGGATATTCAACAGTTTTCAAAATCTTCTTTTGAATTTGATTTACTCTAAAAGCGTATTTTTTAGTTTTTTAAAACTATATTTAGGATTATTTCTTTTTTTTTTCACACAAAGAAATTAAACAAATAAATTTGCTGTAAAGGCATTTTTTTTTTTTTTTGCAAAAACGGAATACTGTTTAATCACCGCGTAGCCGGCAATTTTCTTATAGAACATTTTCTTTAAGAGTTGTTTGGGGACGTTTGAAATCAAATTAGTTCATGGAATTATTGCTTTCTTTGTAACAACTGAGTGGTGGAAGGGGAAGTGAAATGTCAAGAGAAAAAAATGGTATTATATTCAACTCCACATTTAAATACTGATTGTAACGAAGGTACAGAACCATGTCTGAGCTGATTAACGCCAGAAATGAATAAGCATCTCTCCTTTTAAGACCATTCTAAAAACAAAATTTTGTCTGAATACTTGCACTACTTCTTGATATACATCACTCACAAATAATGAAAAATAAAAAGTTCAATTGCTCTGCTTCCTCGATGATGTGGCGTATCTTCTGAAGGCTTCCTATGGGCCAATTTTTATTTTATTTCGTCTGAACCTTCTTCAGACATTAATCACGCTATGCTGAAAATGTTCCATTACATTCTTGCATGTAAAAACTTGGAAGAACTAGCGGCAAAAACCAATCAGCACTGAATCACATATTGGTTGGTACATGTATGTACCAAATTTCATTCTAATTCACGCACTAAGTTTTGTGGTAGAGTTGCCCCCAGAAAATGGGTCACGCAGATACACACTTACACATTTTCCCTTAAAAAAATAAACGATAAAATTGAATTCCTCACACGTCAGAAAGTGTAAATTCTTCCAAATTGACAATTTTTCACTGATCCAATACTTTCTTTTACACATTTTATGAAGAAGAAAATAAAAAGACCTCTATTATTTAAATAATATAGACTTGCTTTCGATCATGTAAGAAATTTTAACAGAAACCAAGTTTCAAACATTGTATATCTGTCTTATTCATTTCACTGTTCTTCAACTTCTTTTTTAACACACAAATTTTCCTTTCGATATCAATTAAACTAGTCTTGGGCTGCTAATCTATTCGTTTTTAAGTTGGTAGATAGCGAGTTACGGTGAAATGAGCTATTGTAAATAAATAACGTACGCTTGTTTGAAAACTATTTGTTTCTTGGAAAGCGCTCGAAACAGTTACAAGCCGAAAGGGTAAATTTTTTTTAGTATTTTCAAAAATTTTAGTACATACTATCGTTAACGCACACGTTCATCAACAGCAATTAGCAATTTTTTGCTAATTCGGTGTAAAAAAGCCTTTTCATATATTTTAATTTTTGATACTAACTGTATCAATATCGGACCTTCTACATTTTTGTCTGACGACATTTGAACTGGCGACATTTTGGCCCGCGACATTTTTGACCGGCGACATTTTGGACCGGCGACATTTTTGACCTGCGACATTTTGGACCGGCAACATTTTAGACCGGCGACATTTTTGATCGGCGACATTTTTGACCGACGACATTTTGGCCCGGCTACATTTTCGACCGGCGACATTTTGGCCCGGCGACATTTTGACCGGCGACATTTTGACCACGCGACATTTTGGCCCGCGACATTTTGGGCAGGCGACATTTTGGACCGGCGACATTTTGGCCCGCGACATTTTAGCCCGCGACATTTTGGCTCGGCGACATTTTAGACCGGCGACATTTTGGCCCGCGACATTTTAGCCCGCGACATTTTGGCTCGGCGACATTTTGGACCGGCGACATTTTGGCCCGCGACATTTTAGCCCGCGACATTTTGGCTCGGCGACATTTTGGACCGGCGACATTTTTGCCCGCGACATTTTAGCCCGCGACATTTTGGCTCGGCGACATTTTGGCCGCGACATTTTGGCCCGCGACATTTCGGCCGCGACATTTTGGGCGTATACCGGGTATGATATGCAAATGATTAGAGTTTTAGACGCGTAGCGCATGCGTACGCTGAGCAGCGCCCTCTGAACGCCGGATTTATCCGAATAAATAGATGGCTGCAGCACTGCGTGTATAGTTATAGACGGTTATCTGCCCGAGATAAACGTTAGATGAGACGTTGCTTATGCCTTTTCGACGAAAAAGAGCGATGTTTCAGCAACTTACGGAGTTTGAACGGGGAGGATCATCAGCCTTCGTGAAGCTGGATTGTCTTATCGTGAAGTAGCCGCTCGTGTGCAGCGTAAAAGCAGCACAGTGATGCGTGTTTGGAAGCAGTGGACGGACGAGTGTCGGACAACTCGGAAATCCGGGAGTGGACCCCGAAAAGTGACGTGAGCGCGCGATGATAGACACCTGATCCGCATGGTACTGACGGACCGTACATCTTTTTCTAGACAACTGGCAGCACAGTGGTCAACAGCTACAGGTGTTTTAATGTGTGCTCCACCAATTCGTAGACGTCTGCTGCAGCACGGACTGCGCGCAAGGTTTCCTTTATAATACAGGATCTCGCTCACGCTAAACCATCGCCGCCTGCGGCTACAACGGGCCAATCAGCATAAGGACTGGCGTGCTGATTGGCAGTATGTTGTGTTTTCTGACGAATCCCGCTTTAATTGTGTGGCACCATGATGGCCGCATTCGCGTCCGACGCTATGCCGGTGAACGCCAACCTTCCAGAGTGCATTATCGAACGGCACAAAGGACGAACACCTGGAGTCATGGTCTGGGGTGCCATATCATATCACAGACGATATCTATTGCTACGAATTGTGGGTAGCCTGAACAACAACCGGGACATCAGTGAAGTTCTACAGCCCCAAGCTGTCCCTTCTTTCAAGGCTCGCCTGACGCTGTATTTCAGCAGAATTAATGCCCGCCCTTATGTCGCTAGGACAGTTCAATCCCTCCCTGCATAGCAGCAAGTACAGCTTCTTCCCTGGCCAACGTATTCCCCGGATATGTCGCCGATTGAACATGTGTGGGATTTCGTTGGTCGGCGTTCTCGTTCGGGATCCTCGTCTTGTTGCTTCACTACAGACAAACTTTGGGTACGCATACAAACAGTATGGGACTGCTTCTTGATCAGGCAGAAACATTAAAAATTTGTTTGACTCCATGCCACGTTGCGTGACACGCACTTATTGCAGCGCGTGGTGGCTACACAAAATACTAATTTCAATATTTTTAAATTATTTGTTGGCTTTCTAAGTTTAATCATTTATTTTTACCACTATCACTCAGCTGTGTATTAAATTTCATTCACCTTTGACGATTCCTTCATGGTGTTGCAATTTTCACAAACATGAGTTTATATTTATTATCTTTATCTAAATTTGTAAGCTTCAGCTATTGAAGACAAAATTTCATCAATTTTGGTCACATATCTGTTGCGCATTTTGGACGATTAAAAAAGAATTATAAAGCGCTCCCTAGCGGTAAAAGTTAAAATCCGCTTAAAACACACAATGCAATAGAACTTTAATTGAAAAGGATATTAAATTCCAATGATTTTTTTCGAAACGTACGCTATTAACCTTGTAAATATCGAAACAAAGAAAGCACATAAAAATATATTCAGAGGCCACCATTTCGAACGTCTGCCATTACTGAAATATTCGAAATCTCAGATGGCCGCGTAATCCAAGATGACTCGCAATTATACATAGTATATGCACACCAAGTTTATATGCTTCTATCATTAAAGGCACAATTCCCCTTTTTTTTTGTCATATATCTGCTGCACTATATGATCTGCCACGAAAACAATGCAAAAAGTATTTTACAATGGTTAATTTTCTAAATATTACTGATTTTAATATC
>JAXGGA010021006.1:0-17292 GCA_038373865.1 Uloborus plumipes | reverse complement strand
TAATGGGCAGGATCGGCCGTTTATCATTGGCAGAGATCGGCCAATGCCGGCAAAAGGGTGCGTAATTTATTTCTCTATCGTGAATTATAATTGCTTATAATATTAAAAAATGAGTTTTGATCCCTTCTGTTTTCGCATTTAAAAGCAAAATGTAACTCAAGGAAATGATCTGTTAAGTATTACCACTTCTACGGAATATCAGGTTGCCAATACTGATCTGCTTTGGCCAAAAGCGGCCAATGTCGGCAGAAATATAATTAAATCCATTTCTGTACCATTAAAAAATGCACTTTAAATGCTTTCATATGTCCCTGCTAGCTTATAAGTTCGTGTTAAAATACAAAATTTCCTTCAAAAAGAAGATATATTAAGTCCCTCTAATTAATAGCATCGTTCAGCAATACTGCCCAACATTGGCCAAAGTCGGGTAAAAACGTCCGATTTACGCCAATACATACCATTTTTGGCCAATGTTGGGCCGATATTGGCCAAAATTGTTGTGCTGCTGGGGAAGTAGGCTGTGACGTTTTATCTAGCTCGTTTTTCATAAGCAAACGTCACGCTGACGTCACGATGTTTTTATCAAGAAACGTTCTAATGTAATTCACTTCCAGTATAGCGATTGCAATTGCAATCGCTACCCAGCTAGCACACGTCTGTTAGCGATCGCCTGTTTCACTTGAATCCTGCCTTAGGCTCACTTTGGTTGTTGACTACATAATTCAATGTAGCAAGCTAATCACGGCAGTTATACTACCTATATTTTTTAAAAAATATATCAGATCGAATGCAATTGTTTATTTTATTTCCAAAAGACATGTAACAGAGCGGACAATTCGAAACATAGAAAATCTAGGGACATGAATAAATAATAGTGTTTTTTGGGGAAATTCTTTTTCATTTGCGTAATAATCTGCAGAAAGGGTGTTAGAAGCATCTTTTGCGCAGTGCAGTGTCATTTACTTTGTTGTTACATTTCAGTTTAATTTTAAATCACATTTAAAATTCTAGCAATTTGAAGCTGGGACACGTCATTTTCTCCTTCTTCTGACAAAGATATTTTTTTGTGTCATTTCTAAATGGATTATACTTAATTGATACTTGATGGCACAAAATTACATTTAATGAGTGTTAGTTATTAAAATTGATTTTGAAAAATTCTAAAGTTTCGGACATGATTTGTCCCATTTTCGTCGGAATGACCCTTATACAGAAGCCATATGAACTTCGACATACATGAGGACTGTGTACTATGCGCCTTGCCTCCTGACAAACACAGAACAGATTTACGTCCATGTTTACGACCCAGAGAGGTTGAAATAACAACCATGGGCAAGGCGGGACTCGAACCCATGACCCCCTTACGAGGAGAATACACTGCCTAGGCCACCGTGGCGCCCTAAGGGACCACATATCTTTGCAAACTGAAACAAGAAAAGTTAGCTTATTTTAAAGAAAGCAAAAAATGGTTGAACTTAATTACCTTATCATTTTGTACTAACCTTCATTTCTTCTCAACGATCCCGACGTGTTACTACTTTTTTTTTTTTTTTTTTTTTGCACGTTTAGAACAGTTGTAACACAATGCAATTTAAATAAACATGACGACTGAGAAAACATTAATTAAAAATGAACAGGTCAAGATTTCACTACGTTCCGCAAAAATAGTTTTGATACTGTTCAACTGCAAAGTTTAAAAAAAAAAAACATGAAAAGTTGGGACAAAATTCAAAAAATGGGGCTGCTTCTTACACTGACTTATCTAGGGACTCTACAATGTACAAGCTCACTCAGTTGCCGAGCAACGTTCTCTTGTTATTTCATACTGTATAAGAGCTACTTAAATGTTCTCATAGCTTCATAATGGAAATGTATTTTGTGCGTACATGTAAAATAAAATACAAAAATGCTACCCTTCGTTGCGATGCTATTAATAAAATTGCTCCACGAATAAAATAATAAATGTCACTTGAAGAAGAGGAGCTTCAGAATGAAAATTTCGCGGAAAAAAAAAATAACAACATAAGCACGTGAGGATCGGAATTTCCCCCCGGGCCCTTTAAAGACGCTGTCATTTTTATGAGACCATTGTAATCTTCACCGAATAGAATGGAAGGTTTGTTTCTTTTCAGATATTTCTTTGATTTCGAGTTAATTTATAAAAATAACTTTATTAAATTCATTTCATTCTTATTTCAGCTTAATTTAAAAATTGCATTATTAGTGTAAAATCAACGTACAACCGGTGGTAAATTCAATTTGTATTGATGTTAAATAACATGGAATATTGCATGTACTTTATGAAAAAAATATTCTTATAGCTTCAGTTGCTGTTGAAGTGGAAACCATGAAAGCTCTCATGCTGACTGGTTTTGGAGGCTACGAGAAAATAAAATTGCAAGAAATCCCCAAACCGATCATAAGCGATGATACTGTCATCATCGAAATTAAAGCGTGTGGGATGAACTTCTCAGACTTGTATACTCGACAAGGAATTTTTACTCATGGAGTCAAGCCACCGTTTGTTCTTGGTTTAGAAGGAGCTGGAGTTGTAACTGAAGTAGGATCTAATGTGACAGAATTTCAAGTAAATATTCATTTTATTTATATTTCTCTACTTGATTTCTTTAAATTCCTAGATGCTATTTAGTTGAACTGATTTTTTGAGCTATAAGTTTACTCTTGGATGCAGGCACAATGTATTTCAGTTTATGATCTTATGTTTTTGAACACTATATACATATTTTAAATATTGGGAATTTTTGTTCAATCAAAGATATTATAAATAAGACTATCTATGTGTATTCTATTTTCCTAGATATAAGCTTTCTTTTTTAAAAGGTAAAGCATTTATATTGTTATTATTTTTAAAGGTGAAATAGTTTTCATAGTTCAAATTCAAAAATTCAAAAAAAAAAAAAAAAAAAATTCGAGACGGATTGTCTTTGTAAGGAGACACTTCATTTTCTTAAAAACATTTTTTGTAATTCATATTTATGTACAGTGAACCAGACCAACTCTTAAAAACATCATTTATTTTTGATTCATAATCTCTATATCGTTGCTTTGGAAGAATAACGCTGCAACTCAAAAAAGCCCATTTTTCAGGAGAACAATATTTTAACTTTTCAGAAACTTCTATCGCGCTTGTGCTCAAAGCTATTTCGACTATTTTAATGAAATTAGCATTAAAAAAACTGTATTTTAATCTCTTTTCTAATGTAGCATGATTGACTTCAATGGCATTTTAACTAATGCCGTAATTTTAAAAAGAGTGAAGGTAATTTGAGTTACATCATAGTGTTCTCCAAAATTTGTGTTAAAATCACATGTTTTATTTTTATATACAGCCTTGTCATAAGAGCGATTTTTTCTGAACAAAATGATATAAAAATGTCATTTTTCGATTTTTCTGAGTTGCAACGTTATTCTTCCAAAGCGACGATATGTAGAGTTCACGTAAATTTTCTCAGGATTGAATTGTCACATGCAAGCAGCCCTCGAGAATCAGGACATCCATGTGGATGTTTTCCAGTTTACTCTCATTAATTTTGAAATTCTCACCAGCTGTACCACCAGTTTAACTATTGCTCACAAAATGTAAACATGTACAGTCAAATAAAAAAAAGAATGATAGGAAATACTAGTTTTTTACAAAAAATAGTGAACAAAGCCAATTATAGAAATGGAAGCCAAGCTGAAGAAAAATACAGTATGGCAGTGAGGTTGTTAACTAAACTAGACCACTTCTTTGGAATGTGGAAAGCATCCCAAAAATCAAGATCTGATGAATTTGGGCAGTTTCAGATAACTTGATATAAGTTGAAATTAAAAGAGTGATTTCAATCCCAACAGTTTTGAGCAATACTGGACCTATTTAGCTGTAATTTTTTCATGTAATTTTGGTGCTCTTTCAAGCAAATTTTCAAAGCATGCTGGTCCTTCGTGTTTCTGCACTAAGCTACTATCCACGGTCCTGAGACCTAAGCTGCCCATGAGATTTTTTTTACAAAACCCAAAAACTGGGTACATAATTCCAAAAATAAAGCCTCCCTCGAAATTATGTAATTACAGTAGTCTCAAAAGTTCGAGGTTCCAGTTAATTTGAGGTGCTTTATTGATACTATAAGGTATGAATTTAATATCTTAAAGTATGATTTGTATTATAATCTGGAATACAGGATCTTTCACTATAGTAATATTTCCTTTAGTACATACAATCAAGAAACATTGAGAGGTCGGTGTCAAAAACACTGGCAAAATATTCTTTGACTAATAGAGAATAGTAAGATATTCTTTGAAAATAATAACTTGATATAGAAAACAACTTGAAATTAACATTGTTTTACATCCTTAAGTCACCCGAAAAGTAAAATTTCTTCAGCTCCAAGAATTTTCCCGGATAATCCGAGTTTTCAGTAATCTGAGGTAGCATGAGCCCCAATTACCTTGGATTTTCGAGACTCTACTATATAACTCTTAACATTTATTCACTGTTTATTAATTGCTACTATTGTAGCTGGTCAATTATTAATCTTAAAAACTCTAAAGCAAAAAAATATGATATTAAATATTTAAATTGATCTCTCAACAATTATTTTTTGGAACTATTTCTTGTATGATGGTCTGAAATCATCTGCTGGAAAAATAAATTAATTTAGTTAATTCAAAAAAAAATATATATATATAGAATTAAAAATTAATAAAATTAAAATAATAAATAAGGAGATGAATTGCTTCTAGGAGCAGAGCATGGAAGATTATTTTTTTCTTTCCAGCACATTATTTTAGATAGTTAGATCATGTGCATGATAAAACCTCCATCCTAGATTGTTTTTTGCATGAATCACACTCTAAACCCAAAAATTTTTTCCCCCAACGAAAGGTCTCAGAGATCTTGGGAGAGACCCAACTTTTTTCAGGCCTGTCTAAGTCATCTTTACAAATTTTGAGTTCACTGCTATTTTTCTTTTTCTCTTTTTTTGTTAAAAGTCAAGTTCTTTTCGATCAACTAGCCTCATTTGCCACTGAAAATATTTCTTATTTGTCTCATCATTTTTGCTCTAATGATCTCGAGTTTATAGGCACTATACTGTATCAAATTTCTCAAATTTCACTTCTCCTTTTTCTATTACTTTCTTATTGTATTTATTTTCAATGTGTGAATTGAATCAGATTTTCAAAAAAGTTGGAACTTATTCATTCAAATTATTTCATCCGTAGGTGGGTGATAGAGTGTTGTGCTGGAGTTTTAAGTATGGCATGTGGTCAGAATTTGTTAAAGTGCATAAATCCCAGTGCTTTGCAATTCCTGAAAATATGACTTTTATGGAGGCAAACTGCATAGTTACAAATTATCTCACTGCATATTTTGTAATACTGGATTTTGGTAACCTGAGACCTGGTCAGAGTGTGCTTATTCAAGCTGCAGCAGGTATATATGTTTAAAATCCATTATGAGTTTTTGTGCATGCATTTATATATATTGTACAGAGATATTTATAACTCATCGAAAAGAACATTTTATTCATTGAAAATCAGAAATATGCCTCAAAGACTTAGTCAAGTGTATTTTCAGGCTGTGTGCTTAAAACAAAAGTTTAACAATATGGAAATCGGTGGAAAGCAGTTGGAATTGCATCTCAACGCTTTAATTAGTGAAATACAAAATTTTAAAATTCAAATTAGTTTTTTTTATATATATATAAATGGAATTGATCACTATTATGATCTTCAGTTTTGATATACAGTCGACGCTCGATATAACGACCATCTCCGTCCTACAGAAAACGGTCTTTATAACGAGTGGTCGCTATAAGAGGTAGAACATAGAGTAGATTGGGATACAGTTGGGGGTTTTCTCCCTGGTCGTTATAACGAGCGTCAACTGTATTTCACTCTTCCCAAATGAATTTCTCTCCTCTAAAACATCTCGAGGAGAGAATTTCTAACCTTGAAAAGAACCTAGATATATCTTGGCATAATTTTTGTGTAGGTGTGGTGTTAATAAACCCAGAGTTACTGTGCTGAGGTTTTCTAACTAAAACGTTTGTTAGCTTTCAATCCTTATTAGCCGTGAGGTATCAAGAAAAGTAAGATTTGAGGGTACATCCTTCTCTGAAGCCCTAAAAACCTTAACATTATCCCTCCCTGAGAAATTTAACCACATCCTCCTTCAAAACAATTTTCTGTCTACACCACTGCTTATTAGCATAATGCTTGCTATACTACTAGAGTAAACTTATTCATAACTAGCTATTCTCAACTTATGCAAATGTTGATTCAAATCATTCTTCAGGATGATTTTGTCTTTTGCAGTCAGAACTACAAAAGCTAAGTACATGCACTGTATATGTTACCATGAAAGACCAACATTGAAGAATGTCAAATTTCACAGCTGATGCTCTGAAATTGTTCCTTCTTTTTGCCAATGTCTTCTATATGTGAATGTTGATATTCACCAGCTAATGTCAACCTTTACCATATTTCGGACACTTACAGTAATATATATATTGCTTACATATAAAAAGTAATTTCTATTACATGAATACTGTCCCGTAATTATTTTAAAACTTAAAAAAAAAAAAAAGTTATTTGCAATGCATTTAAACAATGTCTTTTTCTTATTATGAAAACTTGTTTTGCATTATTAACACATGCATTGTATAAACTGTACTTCATATTTTTGCTTTTTGCATTCAGGTGGTGTTGGTTGGGCAGCTACTCAGCTGGCTAGAACAGTTGAAAATGTTAAAATTTTTGGGACAGCATCTTCAAGCAAACATGAAATGATAAAAGAAAATGGCGTAACTCATCCAATTGATTATAAAAACCATGATTTTGTGGAAGAAGTTTTAAAACATGAACCATCAGGTATTTCCTATGTTTAATTTTTATTTTTGGAGTAAGATATTTAAAAACCAACCCATACTTTCATATATTTATTTTCCATTTCTAAAATTTTTCAACAAATAAAATAAGAATAAAAATGCAAGAACAGGTGTATGTACTTAGACACAAGGAAGATATGGTAAAGGAAAGGAAAATATAAGTAATATATTTAGGCCCTAGCCTCTCAAAATTTTTAGTATTCTAGGAAGAACAAGTGCAAGAACGTGTGGTGAACTAGTACATTCCTCCAGATCTTTGCAAATATTCCTACTTGGAAGCGATTCTTAATCAAATAATCATGTAGCATCAACAATCAGAGGAGCACTACTACTTTAACCCTTTCGCCACAATGAATGAATTACAAGCTTCAAATTTTTATTTTCTCCCTAATCCAGATAGACTCGTCTTAGCTAGTAGTTTGAGCATACTGTGAGCAGACAGTAAGGTTGTACATGCATTTCATGTTCAATGCCTTGCAAAAAGCCTGCCTGGGTTGTACCCAACTAGGCTGTAATTCCCTAAACTCCGCAGGGACAGATATTTAGATGTCCTTAAAGATTTTCTCCCACAGCTACAGAGCAAAACTAGAGACTTTCTCCAGTACCCTCTGGCCACGACAATCAATTTCTTTAGTAGCCACTTTTTTCAACTCAAAATGCAAAGCAATGTATTTAAAAAATAAAAAAATAATTTCCTCTATACATAAATGCATTATTTAATAGGAGCGAAATTTTTGCCCATTTCCTCAAAGCACTACAGCCTTTTCTTCATTTTTTTTTCACTATTCAGTTTTCAAGCAGTGTATTTATAGAAGCATTTATTAGATCAAAGGCTTGATTATGAAAATCTCCAATGATACCCAACCCTGACTTCTTTGGATGTTATGATCAAGCATCAGGCCTAAATAAGTAATATCATCTGCAATGCCACTCGTGTAACCCAAAAGGGATATTTTTTTTCTTGAGCAAGAGTGAAACTACAGAAACGTGTCATGTTTAATTTTGATCAATATTATTTTGTTTTTTCCAGGTGTTCATGTCATTCTTGATTGTCTTTCTGGAGCGGATTTCATTAGAGCACAGAATTGTTTACGACCCATGGGTCGTATCGTCCACATTGGTTAGTAACCTGTAAAAAATGTTATGAAATTCCTCAAAATATTTTTCATTAGTGACAGAATTGTTTTTATTTCACTTTAATAATGTTATTGAAATATTGTATATACTAAATACACAATATAATATTTCACTTCTCCATTACACAAAGTTTTAGAGTTTTTAAATTGTGACTAATGATGCAAGATTATTTTGTATCTTCAACTTAGTAGATCAGATTTATGTTTATTGTGCTTTGACTTGATTTCAATTGGATATAAAATTCAAAAGGAGTAAAAAAATATTTTTAATCAAATAATAAGATAATTTTGAATTCAAAGTTTTCTCTAGATTCTCTTTTTACAGCAATGAGTGTAAAAGTGAAACACTTTAGATTGTTGGTTTTGAATGAAATTTGTTTAATTCAAAATATTTGAGAAAATACAAAACTTGTTTTAATCCTCAAAAAAATGAATGGTCGTTACTTCTTGATACGATTTTAAATAAGGTTATGGGCATATTTTTTGAGTTGAAATTAACTTTCTAAGAATGTATAGTTGTATGTTCCTATCTTTTTTTCTGGATAAGTTTACAAATTATGAGATGAATAGTGAGAAACAGTAGTTACTTACTAATGCCCTATTATTTACCCCTTCCTCACCAATGGCGATTTACTGTATTGCAAATATCACAATTCCCACAGCACAGGGTCCTCTAGGGGGATCCAGGAAAAAATTTTTAGGAAATGAATATGAAAGACAGAATGTGTATGAAATTTGTAAGAAAACAGTTGCAGAGTTTTTTTTTTTTTTAATCATGGTTCAAGTTATGTAATTTTTAATGATTTTCATTGAACTTGGATATGTGTATCTTTTTAAATCTCTGAAAAAATTTGGGTATTTATCGTTATAGGTGATATAAAATCACATTCCTCACATGAATACAACTGCGTGAAGCTACCCTTCATAATTTTATGCATCTTCAAATTTAATTTAAATATATTTTGTATAAATTTAAAAGCACAAAATCTATTCAGGTAAATTTTTGACAGTTTTATTTATTTATTAGAAGACCAAAACATAGCACAACTAGAAATCGTACAAAGATAAACATTTAATTCGTTTTTTTCTCCTTGTGTTTGAAGTAAAAAAGTAAGTTTATTTTAAAACAACTTTATGAAATAACTGCATTATTTCAAGTTCATCCAACTATTTCTGCTGCCAATATTTTATATAAAAATAATTATAAATATGTTAATATTTTTAATCAAATTGCTATTTGTTTTTTTGATTTATTTATTTTATTGTTTTGTATTTGCAGGTATAAGCAACATGATAAATGGTGAAAAGAGAAATATACTACAAAACTTGAAAGTTTGGTGGCAAACGAAAAATATAAACATATTCAATGTAATAATGAAGAATCATGGAATATGTGGTCTTAGCATAGCAGCGATATTTGAAAACGAGCCTGAAACTTTTAGGAATGCTGTTGGGAAAATTATTAATCTTTACAATGAAGATAAAATAAAACCCCGAATCGATTCAGTTTGGTCTTTTGAGGAGGTATGATTTTTTCATATATAAGTGTATTTACATCACAGGTGAGCAAAATATGTACCAACTTTTAATTCAAACTTAGGGTGAACAATTTTTCCTCTGAAAACACTCATGTTCTTTTTTGCAAATAAGTACATTAACATATCTTAAGTCATAAAAGCACTGTATTGAGTTTCCGAAAAAAAAATGGTGAATTTAATCAGCTTTTTCACTTTAACAAGTCTTACACTGATCTGAATAATTATATGTGTATGAGCAACTATGACTAAATATTTTGCTATCATTTTTTTCTAATCAGAGTCAATAAACTTACAGAATGAAAAACAAATAACACCAATGTAACCTGCACTGAATTAAAAAACTTGTACTACATCGATTTAATAACGGTTAACAATCGGCTTTTAATAATTTCTCCAACTTTACATTTCTAAAATTTTAAATGAATTCATGAATTTTTTTTTGTTACTTTTATTTTAGAAACAAATTTAGCTACAAAATTTCATATTTGAAACCAGGGTTGCTGAGAGCAAATTGTCAAATTTATTACTGGGCCCCCTTTCCCCATAGAACTTATAAAATTTAAACAGCTCCACTTCTGAACCAGGCCCCCCCCAAAAGGGCTGGGCCCCTAGTTTCTGACTAAGCTGACATAGCCAGCCCTGGTTGAAATGAAAATGTAGTATTTAATTAATGTAATAATAATTAATGCAATGTAATAAAATTAGTGTAATTATTAATGTAATGTAATAAAAATGTAGTACTTAATTAATGTAATATTTAATAAGACGTCGTTTATTAGTAAAAAACACAATTTGGGGTTATTATTTTTTCAGCATTATGTTTTTTACATTCTGTAATGTTGTTAACTGAAATTTTCAGAACACAGAAAATATTATTCAACATTTTTTGCTTTAACTCTACTTTTTTCACTTGGTAATGCTAGAAAAATGTCCTGCCACCCTTTCCTTTTATGTTTAATTTAAGACAATTATACCAGCAGTTTAAATACAAAATTATATTCCCTAGCAACATATTTGTTAACGCACTGTGAAAAGTGCAATAATTATGTGCAACATTTGATATTCTATTTAAATGTCAGCTAGAGACGTTAGGACTAAGTTAAACAGAATAATGTGGTCTTTGGCTGAATTCTGGATGTTTTATTTATTTATTTTCTTTTTTCGCTGCTACTTAAATGTTGAATTTAATAAAAATGTTCATTGGCCAAAGTTAAAAATTTTACTCTCGATTCTTTAAAGGCATATGGTACTTATTTCAGTATCAGTGATCACTTCTTTCCAGAATGTCTCAAAAATGGCAAAAACATTTTCTCTTTTCAAATTGTGGAATTAAAGAGAAAAAAAAATAAACAAAAAAATTCGTTAAGTGTTGTACAAAATTTGCTTTGCAATATTTAACAACAAAAAACTTAGGTGTTGCCAAATTAATACCATTGTTTGTTTTAAATTGAGTGCAATTTGTAATAATACAAAAAATGATTTACTTACAGGTTATACAAGCAACAAAGTGTATGGTTGAAAGAAAAAATATCGGGAAAATTGTGTTGTTACCGAAGAAAGATGAAAACACTGAACCTGTGGAAACATTTCAGAACTAAGTGCTAATAGTTTTTTATGTATTTTAGTATCAAATGCTAATTACTTGTACAATGCCAAATCTTATTTTTGGCAGAATTCTTCAGAATATCAAACTGCTTTCCCATTTGGAGTTACTTTTCTAACTTTTACTTTATTTTTAAAACATTCTCTCTCTTCCTCTCTCACTCATGTTTTTTTTTTTCCCTTCATTTATGTTGTTCTTCATATACACATTTGCAAGTGAGGAAAATGATCCGAATTATCTGATTTTTTATTGTAACAATTTGAAAAGCATTTGTTAGTATTCGCGACGTAGCATTGTTTTATGCCTTTTCATAATATTTCATTTTAAAGGTCCACGTCCATACTACCAGTGAATAACTCTTTTGTACTAATTTTATAACTATAAATACTCAATCCCAAGAAGGAAGGTAAATTTTACAACTTGCTGATAGTGAAAATTTTTGCATTAAAATTTGCTTATAGTTTATAAAACAAGAAAAAAAACTTCACTGCGGACTGATTTTTTAGTATGTATTTTATTTCAATGTATTTTATTATTTCTAATATTTTGAATCTCCTATTTGAAAATGAAACTCATTTTTACATAAAAATAACAAGTGTGCAAACAATCCTTTTTCTATTACATGTTATGATGCTTTCTTATTTAGTATGTCTACAGATATATGTACAGTGAAATAAGTACAACATGAAAAATCCATTTAATCAAAATATATGGCCTTCCACACATCATACTGTGCAATTCAGTACAAATCTTCTTAACCATGACATTCTTATCGCACGAAAATGTATTTTTGGTTTTCAGTTTCCAGTTAAATGTTTTTACTAGAAAAAAAAATGAGGGTAGAAAGACTAGAAATATTGACTCGCAAAAACTACCGAAACAATTGCAATTCAGCACATTTATAAAAATTATGTGAAGACACTTTATTTTTGTATACTTTCGTACAGCCTTTTGCACATTTTTGTGCGTTAAAAATTTATTTTTGAATTTTAAAGCAATCTATTGTCTCAGACAGTAAGTTACTGTCCATAGACCAGGGCAAAGGCAGAACCACAAGCAATGTACCAACAGCGCCGTTATGATATCCAGAGACTGCAATTTTGCACTTATTATAAACTCATCAGTCTGAAATAGTCAGTAACCAAGCTGCAGGCAGATGTACTCTCATTGAAGCTGAGATTACCCTCAAACTGCCTTAGAAAGCAGTTAATAAAGCGGTAATTTACTGCATATTGCTCAAGTGTAAGCTTTGTTTACATTTGAAATCTTTGGTGGATGTTAGATGCTTGTCAATTCAGATCAGCCGATTTTAGCAATTTAACTGTATATAACGATTGTTCATTTCATTTTAATCTTTATGTTCACTTGTATAATAAGATGAAAGGTGTTAACTATTTTAAAACTAATTATTACCAATGCATTTATGAACTAATGATGAATATATGTGCACAAAATAATTTGTTAACTGTGTTTTATTATTTCAACTTTTGTACTTCATCTTGCAATAAATTTTTACTTTTATAACTTTTTAAAACTTATTTGCAATTATTTCTCGAAATCTTTATATGCATGAAACTGATAAGAAATATGTAGTAGCGTCAAACATTTTAAAGATTAAAAAATCAGAACATACACATCGTTTATTTCCCCAGATTCTTTTACCTCAAAAAAAAAGTTTTTCAAAGAGTTTATCACCACTACGGTCGTAACTGGTTTTTGTATATTTCACCACCACAAAAAAAATTTCAAGGAGTATTTCCAAGTTTTGAAAAAGAAAAACAGAGTTTTATATTACACATACATAACCTCTTTTTGTACTAGCTTTGGGCTCCTACAACAGTTTTGTCTATTGTAGGAGTAAATATGCACTTTCATATTAGAAAAGCAAATGTACATAAAAAGAGATGATAATGTTGTTTTAACAGGTTTTTAGGTAAAAACAGTTGTAACAGAAATGTGGCATATACATTTGAGCAGATTATTCCTTATAACTCAATTGCAATATTTATTTTGATTACATTATTAAGATTCTTCATTTTTGAAATTTTCTTCTATGAACTTTTTCTTTAACTCTCTTAATTTTGCATTTTTATTTGCTTTAGTTATTAATTTATTCTTTGCTATCCTTTTCTTCTGCTCAGCAACACTCATATCTCCGTTGTATAACTGATCTAATTTTTGTAAAAGCATTTCTCGAGCAATTTCTCTGTTTCTCTGTAGAAGTCTTGCTTCATGACATTTAATTACTATTCCTAGTATACAGTTAAAGATATTAATAGCATGATTAACGCACATCAATAAATGTTGTTATAAATAACTACTATATGATACAGTGAAATAAACAATATAATAGGATCAGACGTATATTCACATTCTATTAAAGGCAAAATAATTAAAATTATTGTAGAAAATCATTAAATATTTTTGCCGAAGATTATTTATTTAGAATCATTGACAACATTTTTGTAATTGTACAACTAATTACACACAAACACTACACACACTCCCCCTTAATCCAGCACTAGGAAGTGTAATGTATTTATATTAAAAGCTAAAGCAGGTTGGCAACAACCTGACAAATCAAACCACGTAACAATATATTTGGCACATTTAATTCAAATTGTACTTAACATTGTTAATAAAATCTTGAGAACTGAGTCAAGTAATACTTAACAGGAAGCACCTATCCTTTCATTACACCATTGATGAAGAGACTAAAAGCTGCGAGATCCAGGGTGCTTACCCCACTTGTAGGGTATTTTTTGGAGCCAAAAGCTTGTAGACTGACTCCAAAGCGACTCAAAATTAAAATCTTAAAGGCACAATTTCAGACTGTCTTAGGTTGTAGCGTTAGAGAAAAGGTGGTGGAAATGAGGACCCTTCCTCCGAAAGTTTTGAAATTAATGTCCTGAAAACACATTTTAGACTATCTATCTTTAATGATGTTAGCAAAAAAGTCAGGAAAACTCTAATTTTTACACATATGGACGATTTTCTGTAAACTCTTAATTGGCTGTCCGTACCGAGTATTTTAAAAATAATAAAGCGTAATAAAGTAATTATCGCTCTTAATACAAGTAAAGCATTAATACTTTGGCCCCAATTGCATTTGGATCGATGACAATTTAATTTTTTTTCCTAGAAATTATCTAAGCACCAAAAACGCAGTCCCCAGTCTGTCCCAATCCAATAGTTTAACGTTTACAGACAATATTTCAAAAAACCTATTAACGCTACATAAATTTGGCAATTAATATCTAAAAATAGAATAATGCAACTACATCTCTTTTATGAAATAAGGTCTAGTTACCTATTCCTAAAACTTAAAATTGGCATGTAAATTCTGTCCGGAGTTTTTTCAAACAATCCCCTGCCACGAATTCAAAGCTCCAATAGAAAAAATCTGTTACTCTTGCAAATATTTTTTGGCATGAAGTTTAAAGTAATTAGTGTGAATTTGCTGAGAACGGTGTTGAAACGATACTTTTAGTTTCAGAGCCACATTTGTGATGAAAGTGTGCATCTGGGTCGTTGCAAAAACAGTCCTCTGGGAAGTGATTTTATTAATGTCAATTAGTTTAATTATGAAACATATTAGTTATTATGTCCACAATTTGTGCCTAAATTTATAGATCGTCTCGTAACTAATTATGTTCCAATAGTTTTGCAGATCTTACGCAACTAAGTGAAAATTCACAGTCCAATGGCACGGTCCCCTGCCTAGTTATACTAGGCAGGGGATTTACCCCCTATCATGATTTATCAGAAAAACACAAACTTCAATTAGCCCTTTTTCAAACCTTAAAATATATTTCTGCAATATTACTGTAACTTATGCTATTTTTCTAAATTTCTTTCAGAAATTTAGTTTTTCTAAAAATAAATAAAAAAATGAAGAATAATATTTCAAATGAAATAGTAGTGTTATATCATTGCTCTTACCTGTAGGAACATGTTTCAGCAAAACACAATTATTTGTCTTGTTGACATTTTGTCCTCCTGGACCACTTCCCTTGACAAACTGTTCTTCTAACTCTGTTTCAATTAGCACAGGAAATTTTGAATAATCAATAATACTCTTTTGCCTGAAGCTGGTCAAGCATATGGATCTTGTTTGTTTATAAAACAATTTTAGCATACTATATTCTATGTATTTTTTGAAAGATGATCTCAAAGAAGGCGCTTGTTTGTCAGAAAATTCTTTCCCCTCTGAAAAATACATTTTAGCAATATTGTTATTCAACCAAACTGAAGCACATGAAACATACATTTGAAACATTATTCAAATATTAATTTATTTTATTAACTTAATATTTTTTCCCCTTTCAAGCAAAATTCAAGACATTTCAGAAAAGCAAGGCATGTTGTAATTCATACAAAAAATTTAGATTTGTCTCTAAAAATTGGTGCAGGTTTCTATTTTGTATTTTAAGGAACAGCTCCTCTATAAACTAGGCTATTTCTGAATATATTTTTAATGTACTGTCGGCCCCGCTTAATTGGGTATCGGACAATCGAATACCCGGCTTATACGAATAACATATCTCGGGACCGAATATTTCCCATGCCATAGAGACAATGTTAAAGATCCATGCATAATAGAATACCCCGCTTAATTGAATAATATTTCTTGGAACCGACAGTATTCGTTTTAGTGGGCCAACAGTACCCTATGCAAAGGAGACAACCAGTAACAGGTTCTGGTTCTATAGTACAAGGAAAATGGGGCCAGCGCCAAATAGTTTGCATTCACTTAAGACATTGAAAAAATTATGTGTTTGTATACAGTTGTATGCCTTTATGGCAGAGAATATTTTTGAAAATATTTCAACAATGAAACAAATAATACAATTAACATAGAGAAACCAACTACAGATAGTGGGATCTTTAAGTTCTTTCAATCAATACAGTAAGCCAATCTAAGAATGAACTTACTAGGTTATATAATGCAATTTATTATAATCATGTCATAAATAAATCTTATGCTGTTTTGACTCATGAATTTTTATAGCATTTAAGTCAAGTCCATTTTACTGCAAAAACAATATTACAAAAATCTAATGATAGCGTTACAGCAGCCAACGAGATGGTTGAAACTTTATGAAATGAAAAAGTCAAGTTGGATTTCATAATCAACATTTCAAATTTTAGGCAAGAGCTGAAATATATCAAATTATGCAGTTTCAATTGATTAAACTGATACTGGAACAGCAGTTATACTAATTTGTTCCAACTTATTTTTGCACTCATTCAACAAAAGATCATTTGAAGTTAAAGTAGGCATCCAAAAGAGAGAAATATTTTAATATTTGAAATCTAGCACAATGCAGAATTTTGGGCAGTTATCAATTTCTTATGACAAAGTTGAAAAAATTAAGTGCCGAGAATATTGTTATTCTTGTTATTAGCACTGCTGAACCTACACCTGCTAGATTATAAATGTGAAGGAGAGAAACGAATTCCAATCACAAACAGATCCAAATGAGACTGCTTGCAATTCCTGGGGGGTTGGTGAATGACAGAGCAAGGGACAGTAGCCCCCTAGTACATTAATATAACTAAAGAAATGGCAATATAATGCATTTATTTGGGAAAAAGCTAATTCATTTTCACCATCTGTATGTGTTGCAAACTGATATATTAAGAAACAAATGTGCAATGAAAACTGCACACAAACAATTTCCTTACTTTTCCATAGATTTTACAATGACTAACAAAGATATTGATCCACTTAGGTATGAAAAGTTAAATTACTAGTTACTATACTGGCCATGATACAATATTAAAAGAAAGTAATTTTATACACACAAATGTTTATTTTTTGAAATAACAAATGTCTGATTCTTGTTCATTATTGACTAATCTGAAAAATAATTCATTTTACACTAGAATTGAATTATAAACACATCCAAACAAAAGTTTGTGCTTACAGCCCAGCAAAACGTTTTGCAAGGTTAACCTTCCGAGAAGTAAAATTCAAAATGTAAGCCAGCAAGCCAACTAAGAGTAAGTAATTTTAAGTAATGGTCATTTCCAGAATCTATTATGGTTTTACAACACTGGTGTTGTTGAGGGGGACAATGCTCTCTGCCTTTTCTATTTTAATGCCATTTATTAAAATATTT
>JAXGGA010021005.1:0-17297 GCA_038373865.1 Uloborus plumipes | reverse complement strand
GTTTAAATTCTTAGTTGTCTGTACTTGGTCATGAAGAAAATTTCAGCGGTGAAATTTCTTTCCCTCGGAAGAAAAAAAAGGAAACTAAGCCCTCTATATCAGGGTTTCCTAAAGTGGGTGCTACAGAGAGAGGAGAGGGGAGCCACAATTTGTAAAGGATATCAGTAGAAATGTATGCAATAGAGATAGATTTAGGTGCTGTGAGAAAATCCTAATTCTTCAAAGGTTGCCGTGAATTGAAAAAAAGAGACTTCTGCCCTATATACATAAAACTAGTTATAAAAGAAAAGTAATTCTTGGGAAGGACGACTTCCGTTCTAACTTTCAATTTTATTTTCGATTACGATGGACGTATCACGTATTTATTGTGAATTCCGAAGAAAACAAAAGTTAATATACAGAAAGTGACTAATTGAAGAACATGTCCTCAATTTGCACATAAAATTGTGGGCCCTAGTTTTAACACAAACAGTCCTCTATTAACTAGATGAGAATATTTTTATGAACATATTTCACTGGATAATTTCTTCCGTCGATTTGTATTGTCTTTTTTTTTAATCTAATATTTTTATATGCAGCAGAAACGGAGGAAATAGAGAGGAGGGAGCTGTGTTTCCTCAAGTATTATTTAGATATTACATCCAATGGAGAGGAAAGTGAATCTTAAACAAAATTCGGACCATTAGGTTATGTTCAAAGTAAAGACGATACTATTTTTTTTCTTTAACTTGAGCCTAAAAGTACACTCATCATTTCGCATTTCATGTTGAGGCTGCTTTTGCTAAGTTATGCAAAGCAGCTAGGCAAAGTGTGTGAGTGACTAAATAATAACAATAATATAGAAAGCACTAAAAGAAAACATACCTGTGCTATTAATTGGGTTTTTAATTCTATCACAGTAGTGACTGCGATTTTATCATTAAGAGGGGAAAAAATGCTACGATCTCCAAAAAGAGGCAATAAACTGAAGAGAGTTCTAATAAATATCTGAATTCTGGGCTTCAACATCATTTAAAAATAAAATGCATCATGATAAATCAATGAAGACTAATTATTTGATTGTCTTCCGTAGTATCCGCTTCAAAATTTGCTTAAGATGATTAATTTGAAATAATTTTGCTTAATTTTTTGATACCAAACTTCAGACCTGAGTTTTTGTGCAGCTGCAAATTAAATAAAGCTGTTTTTGTAGCTGGAGACATATATACATGAGCTTGTATATAAATTTACTTTTTTTTCATAATTTTGTAAATTAATTAAAAAGCTCGTAACCATATATTACAAACTTAATGTTATACGCTTTTTTTTTCTTTTTATCAAAGCGTGTTATGATTTATTAGCAACAGCGTCGGATTTTAAAAACAAATTATAGAATGCACGGTTTAAGTTTAAATGCTACTTTTTACATTCATAGCATAATTTATTGTATCTTTACTAATATTCGCCGAAATAAAATTCTTTGTATAGGCTAAATATTTGATGCTTGTTCTAAGTATAGTATAATAGTCCACTTTATTTTTAAGAACAAAAACTTAACGTTTCATTCCAAACTTTTACTTTTCTTTTCGTACATTGAGTTACTATGGTAATTGAGAAACAAAACCATGCTTTAAGTTTCAAAACAAAACTATTTCGTGTCTTCCGGACTTATGATCCGGAAAAAAAAGAGCCTGAAATGCATGTTTTTAAGCTCTTTTTTCTTCACTTCTTTTCAAATGTATTTCGGTCAGGGCAGCGATTACAAAAAAAAAAAAAAAAAAAAAGATGGAGGGTTTTTATTAACCTAAATGGTATGTTTGTGTGTGGTTTGCTTGATCTTGAGTGGTAAACATATTCAAATTGAGAGCTCTACAAATAATTTTGGTTATTTTATCTTTGTTCCAAAATACAAGTTGTAATTTTAAGATGATATATGACTCAGAATAAATTATTTTAAACAGTGTTGAAGACAAGAAATGATCCACGGGGTCTGACATTTCCTTAAAGCTCACGCGTTGCTCGAATATTATTAATAAACAAGAAACAATGCCAAGAACGAAACAAGTCTACTTTTCTGTATACCGACATCAACATTCTAGCATCGGATCAATATTTTCTCAATAATCTAAGACTGCAAATTATGTCAAGCATACCTTTTTAGCATTTAAAGTTGATTTCTAAAAACAAATATCTACTTATATTAAAAACTGAGTATCTTTCTAACTATCTTTCTATCTTTCTTTCTATCTTTCTTTCTATCTTTTTATGACACGCTTATTTCTCCTGAACGCCAATGAACTGAAAGTCGAACCAGGTACCGATAGATAGGTAATTTTACAGGCTTCATTAGTTTCAATCTATATGATTATACGATTTTAATTAGCGAAGATATCAATTAATAAGTAGTCAAGTTTAAAGCGATTAAGCCTAATAAATGATTAAACTTCCAAGACATTTTTTCTTACCGTTGCCATTTTGAATTAAAACGTTAATTAAATTATTGAACTATTTAAAATTCCAAGATATTTATTTCTTTCCGTTGCGATTTTAAGGCAGGAATTCAAGTGAAACACGGACGATCGCAACTCACCAATGCAATCGCAAATTCCAAAATTTGGATTCAAGTGAAACGAATTCACTTGAATTCGACTTACAGTAGCGGTTGCAATATGCGATCGCCTCGAAGCGACTGCAATGGTGTTTCACTTGAATTCGGCCCTAAATTAAAACGTTAATTAAATTGAACTTTTTAAAATGAAAGAGTGTTATTTTTTTTCCATTGTCATTTTAAATACGTGTTATAACAAAGATCTAACAGTTGTTTTTATTCTAATTATTAATGACATATTTTTTCTCAGGTACCATTTTGAAAATGTGTTTTTAAATAAAATTGCAATTGCTGTTTTTAGAAGGGACTTTTTCTGGCTGCAATCCATAAGTAGTCAAATTTAAAACGAATGTTTAATTAATAAGTAGTCAAATTTAAAGCGATTAAGCCTAATTAATGATTAAACTTCCAAGACATTTTTTCTTACCGTTGCCATTTTGAATTAAAACGTTAATTAAATTATTGAACTATTTAAAATTCCAAGATATTTATTTCTTTCCGTTGCGATTTTGAATTAAAACGTTAATTAAGTTGAACTTTTTAAAATGAAAGAGTGTTATTTTTTTCATTGTCATTTTGAATACGTGTTATAACAAAGTTCTAACAATTGTTTTTATTCTAATTATTAATGACATATTTTTTCTCAGGTACCATTTTGAAAATGTGTTTTTAAATAAAATTGCAATTGCTGTTTTTAGAAGGGACTTTTTCTGGCTTCGATCCAAATATTAAAAGAACTTTTTCGTTTAGAATTTTGTAATTAATTTTACCGGAAGAAAGCGGTTTGGAAATAATTGTTTTTGGAAAGGAATTTTATTTGTAATTTAGGGAGAGTGCTAAGTATGCGCTACTTGACATCGTCTTTATTTTTGAGGAAGCATGTGCAAATAATTCGATTGATTCTTTGATGCAGGAAAGGTTTTTAGCGAGCCGCTTTAGCGGGGAGTAGTTTATTAAACTTTTCCTTGGTACTTTAAAGGCGAGCCGCCTTGGCGGCGAGTAGTGAATTGAAACTTTCCTCGCTACTGTAAAGGCGAGCCGCCTTGACGGCGAGTAAACTGTTTAAACTTTCCTCATTTCTTTAAAGGCGAGCCGCCTTGGTGGCGAGTAGTTTTCTCGAACTGCCTTCACTACAATACAGCCCGTGCAACGCCGGGCTACGCAGCTAGTCAATCTCTTATCTGTTGAAATAGATACGTAAAAAGTAAATAAGCAAATAAAAAAGAAGTACTAAAAAAAAAACAATGCATCTAACATATATTTTTTCATTAAAAAGATTATTTCATCGTTTAAAAAAGAAAAAGAAAAAAAGAAAAAATAATCTAAAATAAAAAAGACATCAAAATACATTTTATCAAAACAATATATTTTGACATTCATTTAATTTTTTTTTCGATATTTATTTTATTATTGTATTTATTTTGGACATATTTTAAAGATGCAATAAGCCACTTTTTATGCTTTTTACGTCTTTCTTTCACTTTAACGGTAAACTAGGCTGAACAAGAAGTTCCGCCAAGACTAAACGAGCTTACTTTCCAGTACACCAACATCAACATTCTAGCATCCGATCGATATTCTCCTAATTGCCCAAGACTTGAAACGTGTATCAAGCATATATTTTTTTAATTTATTCTGTGATTTCTTTCTCTCTCTCTCTTTAAAAACTAAATATGCCTCTCTGAAAAAAAAAAAAAAGCTTGTTTTAAATCGCACTTTTCACTCAAAAGTTATTACGAGGTTGGGGACAAATTTTTTGAATGGTTCAAAGTTGAATGAAAAATTGTTAAAATAAAAAGTTCATATATGGGAAAGAGATGTTTCTGCCGAGATCTTTCGAACACGATAAAGTTTGTTCAAATCGGGCTGTTCATTCAAAAGTTATTTGGGGAGGCGGGACGACAGACCGACAGACGCACATTTTCCCCCATCTCAAAGCCCTACATTTCAATTTTTATCTTTTTGATATTTATTTCTTCTTCTTCTTTTTTTTTTTTTTTTTTTAAGCCACTTTTGATGACTTTATCGTCTTTCTTTCACTTTAATGAGGAAGTAGTAGTCTAAGATCCCACCGCAGTTTATCTACACTCATAGCGTACACTCATCACGTATATGTCAAATTAAGGCTGATTTCTTTCTGAACGTGATGCACTATGTCCGCCTATGTAAAAGTGCCCGAAACCTATAGGCAGCCTGGCCTAACAAGGTCACATGAATGTAGTATTTCTACACTCATAGCGTACACTCATGACTCATATATCAAATTGAAGCTAATTTTTTTCTGAACGTGGTGCACTAAAGCTGCCTATGTGTAAGTGGCCGCAACCTCTAGGCAGCCTGGCCTGAAGTTTAGGTTCCAAAATTTCAAATGGTTATAAAAGACGGAAAAATCGATCGATTCTTTTGCTTTTTTTTTTTTTTTTTTGCTAAAATTATTCTCAATGTGAGTACTTTTTCGAAAAAAAATTGATGAACTTAAATTTCAAAAATTTCCGATAGGGGAGCTTTAGACTTTGTAGCTAAAAACAACTACTTTTTACCGTTTTTTTTTCGTATTTTCGTAATTGATTCAAAAAGTTCAAACTCTAACTTAAATTTTGAGCCCAAAACATCAACTAATTTCCAGTTTTTAGCAATATTCGAACCAAACGTCAAAAAATGTGTTTTTCTGCTTTTTAACTTGTCTTTTCATGTAAAAAATGTTATTAAAATCATCTGGCGATACTAATAATGTGAAAATAAAATTAAATGCACACTTTCTGAGTTGTAAAATACAAAATTTCTGGGTAAAAAAAATTTTGGAAAAAAATTTATTTTTTCTTTTTTTTAGTTACGAAAGGGTTCATCTGATTTTATTTTAACATTATCAGGTGATTTTAATAATTTTTTTACATGAAAGGATTAGTTGAAAAGCAGAAAAACACAATTTTTGACGTTTGGTCCGAGTATTGCTAAAAACCGGAAAGTAGTTGGTATTTTGGGCTCAAAATTTAAGTTAGAGTTTGAACTTTTTGAATCAGATACGAAAATACGAAAAAAAACGGTAAAAAGTAGTTGTTTTTAGCTACAAAGTCTAAAGCGCCCCCTATCGGCAATTTTTGAAATTTAAGTTCATCAATTTTTTTTCGAAAAGTACTCACATTAAGAATAATTTTAGTAAAAAAAGCAAAAGAATCGACCGATTTTTCCGCCTTTTATAACCATTTGAAATTTTGGAACCTAAACTTCAGGCCAGGCTGCCTAGAGGTTGCGGCCACTTACACATAGGCAGCCTTAGTGCACCACGTTCAGAAAAAAATTAGCTTCAATTTGATATATGAGTCATGAGTGTACGCTATGAGTGTAGAAATACTACATTCATGTGACCTGTTTAGGCCAGGCTGCCTATAGGTTTCGGGCACTTTTACATAGGCGGACATAGTGCATCACGTTCAGAAAAAATCAGCTTTAATTTGAAATATACGTCATGAGTGTACGCTATGAGTGTAGATAAACTGCGGTGGGATCTTAGACTATAGGCTAAATAAGGACTAAAATAAGCCCTTAGGGGCGGGCTCCATCCACTCTTACATCAGTAGAAAACCGACCGAAACCGAAGGAAGAAACCAAAAATCCGGGTACTTCCCATTTTCCTAACATATATTAATAAATACATTATAATTACATAGTACCTAAAGTACATTATAATTACATAGTACCTTACAACCATTACAAAGATTATGAGGCTCATAAATCCTTTAGAGATTTACGAAGTTGAATTTGATCTTAATCTCCTGAATAAATCATCTTAATCTCCTGATCTTAATCTCCTGAATACGGATGGGTCATACTCGGTAAGCTGTGAATCTGCAGGCTCTGGAGTCTTTTCCAAACTCTTCTTCATTTCTGCGTCTGCTGGAAAAAACAGAACTGCCTTTGATGGAGAGAGAGGCCATCCGTATCGCATTGGAGAAACTCCTGGACTGTCTTCAAAAATTCGAAAAGGTTGTCCTACTCTCGGACTCGCAGGCAGCCGTACAAGCTATTGGCTCCGTTGAAGCTCCTATATCTGTTGAGGTCCTACAATGCCGAGAATTGATGCGTTGTATTAGTCAAAGAGACAAATACATTAAGCTACAATGGATCCCTGGTCATTGCGGCATTTATGGGAACGATCAGGCAGATCTTCTCGCACGCAAAGGTGCAGCAATGATACAGCAATCAAATGCTTCTGGGCTGTCTTTTCACTCAAAAAAGCTCTTTTGGAAACAAAATTTGAAAATGAAATTCGAAACCCTAATGCAAGATCGTGTTAAACAGAAGACCTGGAGTGCCGAAGATCTCGCTAACATTCCCGATCGTCCTCGACGTGAGGCAGTGGCGATGTTCCGGTTAGTGACAGGACATGACTGCCTAAATGATCATCTCCATAGAATTGGCATTGTTGACTCTCCTCTTTGTTCTTTATGTGACCTTGGAGTACCTTTAAATAGAGCTCATCTGCGTCGATGCGGGGCACTGCGCGGTTCTTCCGACTCCGAGACTACCCTGTATTGGAGAGCTAGAGAACGCCTGAGGCAATGACTTCGGTCAAATGTTACTTTTGTTAATTGTTCGGTTGTTTCACAATTGATGTTTTTTTTATAATTGTAACCTGCCTAGCCATTAGAAATAAAAAAAAAAAACATAGTACCTAAAATATATTATAATTATATAGTACCTAAAATATATTATAATTATATAGTACCTAAAATATGTTATAATTATATAGTACCTAAAATATATTTGTTAAATGTTCCTAAGTTACAATTAGTGAGACAACATCAAAGCCACAGTACGACATTTTCTGAAAAGTTTTGGCTTAGTTAGAGAGGGTCTGCTGGAGGAAACCTAATGGTGTATCAAAGGTCATGAAGACAAACTCAAAGATCTGATCTCATTTAGCTCAGAAGGACTGGTATAAACACCACAGAATTTTAATTTTTTAAACTGTGAAGGACTTTAAAATTATTTGAATTTTAAATGTAAACCTATCATTAGCAGACTTTCAAATTTCGGAAGTGTTTTTTTTTTTTTTTTTTTAAAGGTTTGATTTTGCAAAGAACGCTTTAAATAGTGTTTTTGTTTCATTTCTTCCAGGCAACTTATCATGAAGAATGTTCTTCCGTAGCTGTTTTATTTGCGTCCATTCCGAAATTCGCTGATTTTTACTACGAAGATAATGAGAATGAAGAAGGATTGCGATGCATTCAACTTCTGAATGAAATAATTTGCGATTTTGATATGGTAAGTTACTAAGCCTTTGGTAGAAAAGTAAAAACACTTTTAGTTTATAATATTACTTTCAAAATAGTTTTTAAGCAGATGAAATGGCAATTTTCAACTAAATAAACTATTTTAAACTTCGACATTGGTTTTAATTTCTATTTCGAATAGTTAATGCTTCGCATTTCAGATTACATATATGGGAGAAGTATTTTAAATGATTGCACATCTTTAAAAAAGAATTCATTTATTAATTATAATATGAAGAAATGAATTTAAAAAAGAAATAAATTGCTAAAAAGGGGAAGAGTAATGGGATTTGTTTGAGAGGAAAATCAAACCTTTCTTTCAATCCTTGCATATTTATTAACATATTAAAAGTGCTTATACGGGTGGCACATAATTTATTTCAAAAAAAAAAAAAAACTTATGATTACTTGAGAATAATTGAAAACAGAATACATATTTCGCACGCAAAACGATAAACTAAAATTTATTACGAAAACTATATCGAATTCAAAATGTGTCTCCTTTTTGCATAGAAAGAAAATTTTTAGTAAAGAGAAAATGTATATATGAATTCATTTAGCACAACCAAAACCTTTCAGTAAATTTCAACTGGGAAAATATTTTAACAAGAAGATTTGTAATTTATTTAATGACTGAGCATAAATAAACCTAAGTAAATATATACAATGAGCAAAATGGCCCAATTAATATTTTGAACATTTAATTCTTAAAAACAAACAAAAAAAATAATAGTAAAATCAAAAATAAGAAACATTCTTATGCAAAACTTTTTCCAA
Organism: Uloborus plumipes; assembly: GCA_038373865.1. Classification (NCBI taxonomy): domain Eukaryota; kingdom Metazoa; phylum Arthropoda; class Arachnida; order Araneae; family Uloboridae; genus Uloborus; species Uloborus plumipes. Next base: position 8,660 of record JAXGGA010021005.1, on the reverse strand, counting down.
GCCCTTTATTTAAACGAGAAATTAATAAACTTCCTTCCTTTATTTCCTAAGAAACAAATTTATGTAGTTTTTCAATCATTTCCAAACAAAAAAGAAAAAAAAAACTGAAAAAATATTAAAAATTTTGAATCTAATTTAGAATATTTATGTATGATTTCAAAGATTAACATCTCAGAAATCACACATAAAAAATAAAATCGGTTCCGATTTATTTATTTATTTATTTATTTATTATTATTATTTTTTTGCGTAAAACGTAAAATGTTTTAAATAATAGGAGTCTATATCCATTCAGCAAATAAAATAATTCTACGGTCATGAACGGAGTACTAGCTTTTAACTATGTAATGAACTTTCGAAACTGAAATTTTGCTTAACCGTTCATTCAGAGGTCGGTTACTTTATATTCAGTAAATTTATTAGGGTTTTTTTTTTTTTTTTTTTTTTTTTTGTATCTTTGTGATGCATTTGTATGCCGTGAAGTACGTGATTTTGCTTTTACTATCTTCCATAATATAAACTTTGTAATATATCTTCTTAATATAAACTAGATATATTTTACTGAAAGGAAACTGAAAATGAGGCTAATAGATACCCTAAAGTAGGCCCAGTTTCAGTATTAAGCTACTACTGGAATTTAATGAAAATAAAATTATTAGGTTACGAAACATTATTGTCAATTTTATGAACATTTATCAATTAGTCACCATTACATATAAAAAATAATACTAAAGAAAGCAAATTCACAATAACTCCAAATGCTTTTTAGTGGACTTTCAGTTATGATCGAGTTCTGTTCTGTGCTGAAATTTTGGATACTTTAGTTGAATTAAATGATCAGTGCTTTCCATCCGTAAGCCAATTGTAGGATATTAACTGAATTAATGACCATAGGAAATCATATCTCGAACAATATTACTCTCTCTCTGATCATGCTAGTACTTCCCCAAGTTTTTGTCATTCAAAAGTGCAATTTTTAATCATATTATTTTTCAATTATGAACTAAGTTCTGATACATTTTTAAAACTATTCAGTTAAATGGACATTCTAGAAAAAGAGATTCCATGTACGTTTAAGTATCCTATGACTTTAATAAAAATTCGGGAAATCCGATTTAGATAACTTTTAAGTGCTTTGCACTATCAAAAGACATCTTCAATAAGAATACTACTATAGGTTTCATTACAGGTACTGCATCATTCCAGTGATGATACTTCACTTGTAAGCACTGAGTCTACGTGGGTGGGAAAGGTCAAAAAATTTGAAAAGCAATCATGTTAACTGATGCTTTTTTCAGGTGCTCCCTAAAAAAGCACTTTTTTCTTTCGCAAGCGATTGAATTTGGGATGTCCCTGAAAAAGAACCATTTGTTAATTCAATTCAGTTGCCTTATCAAACAAACGCAAGCTAGTTTTCATTGTTTTTGTGTAACCTCTTTCATTTAATGCTAATTCATTAATTTTTGTTTACATTTATATTATTTCATTAATCTTTAATAAGTTAATTCGACAATTCGTTAACATGCATTAATTTTATGCCATTTTATTAATTTCAAGAAATGGAATGACCCGAGCAAAATGCTTTTTATGTGCATGTCTCTCAAGAGAAAATCAAGTTTGAGCACCGCTGCCCTGTAGATGGGACCATACCTAACCTGGCAGGGTCGTAATGCTGTGATCAGGATCTGCGTAGCCTTCTCAATGCTGCCAGTTTAGGTTAGCCCCAACTATAATGTTCGTGAAAAATACATTTTATCTTTGCTCTCGTTTTCAGCTTTTATACCAAACACAATTTGCATGCGTGGAAAAGATAAAAACTATTGGCAGTACCTTTATGGCAGCATGTGGACTTCATTCACAAAAAGTAAGTGCAGACTTCTCTATCTCTATCTCTACTAATAATAAAGCTGAAGGTGGTTCTGTCTGTCCTTCTTTCTTTCTTTCTTTCTTTCTGTCTGTCTGTCTGTTACGCGCGTAGCGCAAAAACCGTTCGGTCGATTTTCATGCCACTTGGCACAAAATTAGTTTGTAGCATGTAGTTTTGCACCTCGAAGCGATTTTTCGAACATTCCATTTCGTTCTTTTTCTATTCGAATTCTTAGAGGAAATTCGATAAAATAGGGAAGAAATATTCCATACACATTTTCAAGTCTTATGTCATTCGAAAGCTTGAAATTTTCTGCACAAAATGACGTTTTTTCGAAGTTTCTACGATCATCAGGAGAGCTGTAACAATTGTTTTTAGAATCCCGAAATTCAAGGCTTACCTTCAGTAAAGCAAGCCAAACGATTCTAAAATGGCTTTGCTCGCGAATAAAATTTGTTTGAAAATAGAGATGAAATGAATTATTTTATCAACGGAAATCAACTTTTCATGTTGTTACCATGGTTACGTTTTTATTTCGTTCTTTTTCCCTTAATAATTTTAAAAATGTATTTGTTTTTGTAACAATCCAAACTCCAAGCCTTATTAAAATTAGTCAAATGAAATATTAAAAACCGTGATAAGATGGCACCTGTCAATCAAATGAGAAATCGAGTCCTTTCCTTAAAATACAGGATACCATTCTAAATTTATCGTCTGCAAAACATATTTTACTTCATTATTAATTTATTTCAATATAAATTGCAGCAAATGGCTTGAGTGAACGAATTTAGCTTTTAATTTATCGTTTGCTGGTTGATCTTTGTCGATGTTTATTGTTTTTATTATCATTGTGAAGAATAATGCACGAAATTTCTTTGACTAATACTTAAAATTTTTAGGATCAGTTGAGTTTAAAAGAAAAAATTGCTCCAAATATACTTTTGCAATGTGATTATTTATTGTTGGACTGTAATTTGCAGCAATAATTGCATTTAATAAATAATGAAAGACAATATTAAAAATTATTTTTTTGGCGACTTTTTTACAATTTGACATTCAATTCTATTTCAGTATATTTACTTCTATCTTATTGCGATATTGCAACGTTCTTTCTAAAGTATGTCATTTCGGAAAATGTATTATTTTGTTTTTGAAGTTAGGAAAGAAAACTTTCTTCTTCTTTTAAACTTTGGTAAGATTTCTGTTGGTTTCTGTGAGCAACAAAATTTTTCTTATTTTTTCTTTTGGCTTATTTTTGTGCACCTATCTTTGGGGTTGCATTCGAATGTCCCCAAGGGGGTGATTTACCCATTTTATGGGGTAATCAGGGCTTTCAATGCAGACCAAAGTGATATGAATTGGCGCGACCACTTGGCGATATCTCGCCAAGCTTTTGGTCACCAAGTGTTTGACGCCAATTCGGCGACATATCGCCAAGTTGGCAATAAATTTAGCGAAAAAAATTTTTTTTCTGGGTTCAATTTGGCGCTATTGGCGATATTTTGCGAAAAATCTACTGAATGATGTTAAAATCGGCGATATTTAGGAGATTAATCATTGTAAAACATTTTTTTGCATTGTTTCGTGGCAAACTAGGGATGCAAATGTTTGAATTGTTATCTTACTCACTTCAAGCACTATTTTAGCACTTAAGGCATCTACTAAGAAATTTACACGTAAAAGGAAGTAGTGTAGGGTCCATACCAAATTTTTATATCATACTTTGAAGGAATTATAGTTGAATTATAACTAAAATAGAGTATTTTTTCTGCTATATCATTTTTTTACAAATGAACTTTTAATTTTATACCACGGGCAAAGCCGTGCGGGTACCGCTAGTACTAAATATTTCTCTCAGTGCAAAGTTAATGATTCAAAGTTTCTTGAGAAACTCGTTTTCAGCCATGAGAAGAAAATTATTATATGGTAAACCCTCATTAATCCGAGCCCCGTTAAACCAAACCTCGCTTAATCCGGGCAGCCATTTAATTGCACTGTACATACTAGGGATTCTCCGATTAATGGGCCAGAATCGACCACGTTGCAGCTTATTTATAATCGGAAAAACTTATCGGTGGATGTTGATCGGTGGATTTTTTAAAAACATTTTTTTAATGTATACCTTAAGCGAGAAACTAATAAATAAATTTGTAAATAAATCCTAGATAGCAAAATTTTGTTAGTAAATAAATGTAATTTTCTGAAAACATTACTATAACATGCAGTCACTATAGCCTTATCTCTGTTTTTTTTTTTTTTTTAATTATCATGTATAGAAATTGGCTCAATGAAATTGGATGAAATTTTGGTAAAATTTAGAAAATAATTCGTCTGCCTGAAATGATTTAAAAGCTATATCTGAAATCGAAATTGTAAAAGCAAAAATAAAGTGATGGAGAAAGTAGTACCGTAAAGTCGGGTTACTTGGACCCTAAGGGATTACTTGAGCCCATTACAGTAAAATGATAAAATCTAGGTTTGGTACTTATTAGTTGAAGACTTGCACGTAGTTCCTCGTTTCTCCTCTAGGTAGAAGCACTCTGCAGTCTCTAATGCTAGTACCAAACCCAGATTTTATCATTTTACTGTGGGCTCAAGTAACCTCCTTGTGGGTCCAAGTAACCCGACTTTACGGTAGCATTAAAAATAATAATCATGATCAATAGTCGGCCAGGCCGCAGCTGATTAATCGGTAATCGATAATCGGACAGTTTGCTTTTTCGGTTCATCTCTAGTATATACTGTAAAAATGAAGGGCGAGTTTGAGTTATAATGTAGTCCCATTGGTTGCGTTTTGTATTATTGTAATTTTCTGTTATGTAGTTTCATATTCCATGATCTTGAATTCAAAACACAATTTTTACTGTCTACAGCCGTTTTTTTTATGCACCTACGCTCGATTTATAGGTTATTTTGGTTAATCCGGACTTACATTCTTTCAGACGACTTGATCTTTTAAAAGACTGGATTAATTAGTGTCTACTGTATCTCCAAAAATCTTTTTATTAGAAAAAAAACATTAAACTCTTGCAATGTTTTATTAATTTGAAATAAGTACTAGTAATAAAAGATGAATGATTTCAGTTTGAAAACAAATTAGATTAAGCCTTCGCATGGTCTCTTAGGGTTAATAGATAGGCGCTGTTCAGTAGAACACTAAAAACATAGTGTCAAAGGAAAAGAGAGAGAAATAGTTTCTCTACTACATTTAACCTGCTTTGAATGGACTCCAAATAAAACAACATAAAATACCTAATCCAGTATACAAAGAATGCACCAGAAAAAATCTTTAGTGCATCTACAGAAAATTGTTTCGAATGCTCCTTAAAAATAAATAAATAAATAAATAACAATTAATTTGAATTTTGACATCTTGAATTCAAATTAGTTTTTCGCAATTACGAATGGCGATATGCGTGTGTGTGTTGCCATGTGTGAAAATGCGTGCTCGTGTGTGTGCAAGCGCGCATATGTAGGTGGTCATGCGTATGTGTCGGACATGGGCGCCACCACCCGATGGAGTAGGGGGCGGTGGACGTCCCACGAAGTGGAGCATTGGGACGCACCCCGTGAAATTTCGAGTCCAATTTGAAAACGAGACTACACAATAGCTGAGATAGAAAATAAAAACAAGTAGGAATTCGTATTTGCTCAAAAAAGGGGGTGGGAGTGGGGGGAATCTGCCCAAGGGTTTAAAAATGATTTCAATTTACTGCGGGACAACGATTTGAAAAACTGAAATCAAACCCATTTGTATTTCTAGTGGAAATGAAATCTGTTTATGAAAAGTCATACAGTACGCTCAAGTTTTGAAGACAAACAATGGTGCCGATTTCTTTAGAACAATGGCCTCCTTTTAATGGCGACTATATACTTGAAGTTTATTCAGCAGGTTTATGTTGTGTAACGATTAAAGTATCTGTATCCCTTCGAAGCCCTGTTGTGTGACTAACTTCGTGGCTCACGTGAGGGAGATAAAACATAATTTATGTGTTTGGGTTTTTTTCTTCCGTTTTCATTTCATTATGGAAGAAAAACATTTGTTTTCGGTCTCCACTTTAATCCAAAGTTTCCTCAAGTCAACAGAAACTGAAAAGTTTAACTTGGTCTTCCAGATTTGTGATGTAAAAGACAACTTTGAAAAACTTAAATTCGCTTTAAGCCATTAAAATATTTTTTTGATATCATTTCGAAACTGGAGTTAGTTCTTGAATATTGTATTGTTATTGTTTTTGGACCAAATTTAGTGTTCATCTCCCCCCCCCTCCCTTAGGAACTATTTTTCATCAAACTTTTCTGAAAACTGAATATTTTAATCGTTCCATTTGCTTTTATGGAACTCTATGGATTTTTTTAGCATTTTTCACCCTAATATAAAATAAATATTGATTTTTCTTTTCTTCGGTAAAATGTTGAAAATACATGAACTTAGATGCCATTCATATTTGAAAGAAGTTGAATTTCTTCAACGTCGATTTTAGAAACTAGAACATTTTTCATTTCAGGGGTCTTTTTACAAAACATAGCTCGTTCCATAAATAAAATAATTTTATTCAACACATTTGAAAAATTATGTTTTTGTAAAGTTTTGTATAAATCTTGCGAAATTTTTGTGCAAATGCAGAAGAACACTCTTAGGAATATGTGAAATAGACATATTGAGATAAAACCCAATATTCTATTGGCTTCGTTACTGGCTATATTTCTGCCACAAATTTGAAGTGCTGACTAATTAAAACGCCCAACAACTGCTTCCTCTTCACCAATGATGGATTTCTGTAAATGATAGTTTGCATGCTGATTTCCATGACCTAAATGAGGCACTCGACATTTACCAACATTGAACGACATTCCTCGTTTAACTGCCCATTTATAAATCTGACCTAAATCCTCTTGGAGCTTTTTCATCTTGCTCTTAACTGCCAACATTCCCCACAATATTGAAATCGTCTGCAAAAATATTAATGTTCCCATGAAACGTTTCATTTGGCTGCTACATCAATGAAAAAACATCGATGTTTGGAAGCATCGATGTCGAAAATTAAAGACATCGACGGTATTGATACATCAATCAGAAAACATCGACTTTTTTTTGATACACTATCTACAAATTCGAATGTACTGTATACCCTCTTTGCATCGCTCATCGTTATATATCTCAATCGGATATATCGCGCTTTTCCTTTGTCTCTCAAGAACAACATTGACCGGAAGACATCGACGGTAATTATAGAAAGCTTTTCCTATTGAGATAGGTCTGTCAACTACTAATTTAAGCTGCAACTTCGTTTTTCCCCGCTGAAATATAAAACATTGACATAGAAGAAAAACTGGAAAGCGAAAAAAACCATCGACCGTAAATGATTGCTGGTAACAAAAGAAATTTTGTTCCCAACTGCCACTACTGATCAACGATGAATATTTTTTTTAATATATTTTTTTTACTTTGTTACTGAAATATAAAACATTAATATGAATTTAAGAAAAAAACAAAAACAGTGAGAACAAAGCAGCGATGCTTTAAAAATATCGAGCGCAAAACATCGATAACAAAATCATGGAAAGCTTTTTCCAATTAGATTAATTCTGCAACTTCTGAAAAACGATATACATAAATGTTTTAATAATTATAATTATCGCGCATTATTACGCAAATTTTTTGCTAAAATTTTAAACATCGACATCGAAAAAAACATCGAACTCGAAACATCGACCGTAAAATATCGATGGTAAAAACATCGATGTTTCCAAAACATCGACATCGATGTCGCAGCACTACTTTTCGCTAACGTCGCGAATAAAAATAATAAACACTAAAATGGCCCTAACAGTGAAACTTGTGGAACCTCACTTAAAACATCAGTTAACTGAGACTATTTCCCCTTCTTTGTTTCCTCCAAGAAAACTAATTTTTTACTAAAATGTAAGTTTTCCCACAGATTCTGATACAAGGCGATCTGCTTAGCAGAATAACATGCAGTATTTTATCGAAAGCTCTTTGAAAATCAGTGTTGAAAACAGCTTTGAAACTCACATAACATGCACTTTTCGTTATCTAAAGCATTGCAACCTTATGGTAGAAATGCGATAAAGTAGTTACGTCTTTCTAAAGCCATATTGCAAGTCCGACAGCAGCCCATTATTTTCCAGAAAGTTCAACATCTTAAGTTTTAGTTGTACCTCAAATAAAGATAAATTTTGTTCCGAAATTATTTTCTTAAAGAATAAAATGGGATGGATTTGTGTACAAGTTATTACTGAAGCTGCTTAATATTAAAATCTACATGCACAAAAAAGAATACCAATCCATTTTTGTAGCTACAGCTGAGGCGTTTTTAAATATCTAAGTCACACCAGAAATATTCTAAAAAATACCTTGCTAGAAGGTTTGAACATGTGTAATAGGGTGGGCCGAAAAAACACTTTTTTTTATTTCGAATTTGTAATAGCGCGGAAAAGTTGCGAATTATGAAGACAAAAAGAAGGAAAAAAAATTTTTCGAAATCGGTTGATATCTTCCGATCGCGCATAAGCCCTAAAGTTTGACAAAAAATGAAAAAACTTCATTTTCGCGATTTTTTTTTAAATTTTTGAATTTGATGTTTTCGAAATGTAATAGTGCGGAAAAGTAGCTAATTGTAAGGAGAAAAAGAAGGAAAAAAAAATTATCGAAATCCATTGATATCTTCCGATCGCGCATAAGGCCTAAAATTTGACAAAATATGAAAAAATCTTCATTTTTGCGATTTTTTTTTTGAAAAAAATTTGAATGAAATGTTTTCATAATTTTTTT
>JAXGGA010021004.1:0-17299 GCA_038373865.1 Uloborus plumipes | reverse complement strand
CAAAATACCCAAGGCTACTACTAAACTAAATACTAACGTTATCGCAAAACTACCATAGTATTTTGAAACAATAAAAGTTACAATTGAGGTTTACCGAGCTAAGCCTTGGCTTGAAATGTCGCATTTAAAATTGATTTGAGCAACAATGTAACGATTTTGACGGTTGAGCAAAAAATTTAACTTTTTCAAACTTCAATCGCTTATAAGTCGCTTAAACGTGGATTTTCGAGATTCTCGTTACGCAGGCGCTAGCGAGAAACGTTCTACAGAACGCATTTTTTTAATCTTTCGAATGAAAGTCAAAATGGTAGACGATACGACAATTATTTCGCTAGATAGAGTCAATTTTGTGCCCACAAAAATTGAAGTTCGAATAAAAAACGAACCGACACTTTTTTAGAGGGTGGGTCCTAATTTTCGTCAATAGCCCGCGGGATAAGCTTCAAAATCATAAATTTTCTTGCAATTCGATAAAGAAATGAGCGAGTTTCGACCGGGTATAGGATTCGGCTTAGAGAAATAATATATGGAGATATTCAGTGGCCGTATTATAGAAAAATCATATTCAATGCAGTAGGGTATTCATTAGTACATTGTTAGTTTCTTTTACTTCGAAACAATCATAATGATGATTAAACTCCAAAAAGAAAAAATCTAGTATGGACCCCACACTACTTCCTTTTACGAGTAAATTTCTTACTAGTTGCCTTAAGTGTTAAAAAAAGTGCTTGGAGTGAGCAAGGTAACAATTCAAATATTTACTCCCCTAATCTGCCACGAAACAATGCAAAAAATATTTTGCAATGGTTAATTTTCTAAATATTGCTGATTTTAACATCATTCAGTGAATTTTTCGCAAAATATCGCCAATAGCGCCAAGTTGAACCCAAATTAAAAAAATATTTTTTTCGCCAAATTTGTCGCCAACTTGGCGATATGTCGCCAAGTTGGCGTCAAACACTAAAAGCTTGGCGACATATCGCCAAGTGGTCGTGCCAATTCATATCACTTGAGTCTGCATTGAAATTAATACTGATTTACCCCAAAAAGGGGTAAAACACCCCCTTGGGAACATTCAAATGCAACCACAAGAGGAGGTGCACAACTAGACCATCCTCAGAGCCTACATACCAAGCTAGAAGCTTCTACGGCATATAGTTTTTGAGTTATGCGACCCACATACATACATACGCACACACGTACATACAGACGTCACGAGAAAACTCGTCGTAATTAACTCGGGGGTGGTTGAAAAAAAATTTTCGGCTGCTTATATGTTGGTAGGTACATATGCACGTGCTGACAGGTCAAAAAAACTAAGGAATTTTCATTCGGGGGTGAGCAAAATCAAAATTTAGATTCAAATTTGAGTGATTTTTTTTTTTTCGCGATCGCATACTTCCAATACTTCCTTTACTACGTAAAAGGAAGTAAAAATGAACATTTTCTGAAAGAATGCCCCGGAGCCTCGTTTGACCTGTGGAACCCCCCCCCCCCCCCGCAGATCAAACCCCCAGGCCCCCGCCAGTTCTCTCCCCCCCCTTCGGGCCCCGGTATTCTGCACCCCCAGAATGAACAGCCTAAGTCCGCCTATGTCCTAAAGATTTTGTACATATCAGGGCATAACACTACATTAAAGTCTCAAATTTTAATGGATATGCATCGAGACTCATTATGCATCACATGGAAATGTATGGAAAAGACCCTCAAAATAATGATTCTTAGATTAAAGACAAACTTATTTATGGAACTTCAAATGCTCCATTTTTCACAATGCGCACAATGTACAATTTACACATGAAGAGGCCAATTTTTTTTGTATCCAGTTTAAAGAATAAAAATGTGTTTTTCTTTAATTATCTTTTTTAAAAAATATCTTTGAAATGAATGGTTGAACCATATGTCTGTGATGATTTGAAAGAAAACTATTGATTTTTTTCAAACATAAAGGAAAAAAATGACTAGCATAATCTATGAATCTGTAATATCAGATTTTAAAAAGTCAGAAATTTTATCAGTTAAAATTTCAGTCGAAGTTTATTATTTTAAAATTATAGTTATCTTTATTTACAAAGTTTAAAATCATCTGCTTTTTTTAATTATTATTATTAATAACTTTCCTAGCTCACTAATTTTACCGAGACTTACTACTTAAGTTTAAACTTAATGATTTCATTTCTACAGATATCAATTGGAATTAGTATAACCTAGAGTGCCTTGAGTATCAGAGTGACGACAAGCAGACCACCCACTGATAAGCGGGGAAGTGCCTTTGTCCGCCGGAGGGCATCTTGACGAAAGTCTCGTAGACTTAACATAGGAAGATTGGATGGATCGCAGAAAAACCCTTTTTATTTGAATAACCAGGTGTTTGCTGACATTTCATCTTATGTTTCAAGTTCATAAATGTATACTCTACCTTATTTATAAATTTTACGTCAAATATTGAATAATGGAGTTAGTTATGAGGCATTGATCCTAGGATATTGAATTCGGATAGTGTTGGCGAACTTTTTGGCTTCATTGCCGTTTCGGCAACCATGCTGCGCTCCAGCAGGACCGTTTGATTTTCGGTCGTTTATGGATTAGTTTTGTATTTCAATTTCAGCACTTCGTGTAAATCAGTTTCAACTTGTAATATTTGTACTCTAATAAAATAATTATCAGAGAATAAAATACATCTTGTTTGTAAAAAAATATGTATTGGTTGTTATGCAACCTATTTAAAAGTTTATTCTCTGGAACTGCTTCCTATTCATGTTTCTAAATAGAAAAAAATGAAACTACTGTACATTTTTATTGTTCATATGTATCATTAAAAAGCTGGAAAAGCAAGATGAGAAACTCAATTGCAGTAAATATTTCTCATGATGTGAACTTCTAGAACTAATAAATATGCTAAGTAAGAACAAATTTAATGTAATATTTGACAAAACTATGCAATTTAAGAAGAATATATAATTCACTTTTTTTTCACAATAAATCAATTCTTTTATTTTTGACTATTGTTAAACAAAAGAAAAGTAATATTTCAATATTAGGATTAAAACTGAAAAGAAAAAGTTAAGTTTTCAGTTAAGTTTTCTTTTCAGTCAATTTAATTTACCTTAGAAATTTTTGAGGAGGGGGGGGGGGGGGGGCTCTTGTTTAAAAGTTTCAAATAATAAATGATGGTGCTTTTCTTCAACATTACTTCTCTACTAATGATAAAGCTGAAGGTGGGTCTGTCTTTCTTTCTTTCTTTCTGTCTGTCTGTCTGTCACGCGCGTAGAACCAAAACCGTTCGGTCAATTTTCATAAAATTAGGCACGAAATTAGTTTGTAGCATGGGGTTGTGCACTACTGACCTTTTTTTCGAAAATTCTATTTCGTTCTTTTTCTACTTTAATTCTTAGCTCATTTTGCATACAAATTGGATAAAAAGAAGAAGAAATATTTCATACACATTTTCGAGTCTTATCTCATCCGAAAGCTTGAAATTTTCTGCTCAAAATGACAAAATGATGTCAGTTTGAAGTTTCTACGATCATTTAGAGCTGTAATAATTGTTTTTAGAATTCCGGAAATTCAAGGCTTACCTGGAGCAAAGCAAGCCAATTTAGTCTAAAATGATTAAGCTTGAGAATAAAATTTGAAAATAAAGACGAAATGAATTATTTTATAAACGGAAATCAAATTTTCATGAAGTTACCACGGTTACGCTTTTATTTCCTTTATTTGTTTCGTTCTTTTTCCCTTAATAATTTTTTAAATGTATTTGTTTTTGTGGTAATCCAAACTCCAAGCCTTATTAAAAATTAGTTAAATGAACTATTTTAACTGTTGTGAAATAAATCGTCTGCTTTTTTTTTTTTTTTTTTCAGTTTTTAACGAATTAAAACTCGGTAAATTATAAAAATATTGTATAAATTGTGGTATTGCAACGTTCTTTCTAAATGTTTCATTTCGAAAAATGTACTATTTTGTTTTTAAAGTTAGGAAAGAGAACTTCCTTCTTCTTTTACAACGAAATTGTTCAAATTTTCTCTTTTGGCTTATTTTTAATTGAGTACCGTAAAATGGGGTGTATAGGAACAGCGGGGTCAATCGGAACAAAACTTCCCGACCGTACAAAGAAATTCTTCATAAATATACTATTGGGTATTTTTCGCCATTAATTTTTTTTATAGAAAGGTAAGATCATAGGAAGTAGGAAAAAATTACTTTTGTCAATCTGGCAACGCTACTGGCTTCTCAGGAAGGCTACACGTGGAATGCTATAAAACATCACATTTTCACACCCTGCAAAACTTCATATGCAAGAGCAAATCTTCTTATATTTAAAAACTAAGAGTGGTATGTTTCAATTATACATGTATCTGAACAACAGAATACCACATTAGAATTTACATTTTTTATAAATTGTGTCATAAAAATGAAGAATTCTGAAAAATGACATAGGAAAAAAATTTGCGAGGTGAATCGGAACACTTAGTTCTGTTGTTCCAATTCAAACTTATTTGACGGAAAGTGTTTAAAAAATCAAGATTCTAACCCCAATTCTTCTAATAAAGACACGGACAAGGATTTATTACTGTTTATCCCTTTTCGTGAGCAACTAGATCTTAGAATGACAAAAAGTTACAGATTTCAAAAGATTTTTTCTCCAGGAGACTTCTTTTTGCTTAAAATACGAGGGGAAAGTCACATAGACTTTATGTAGTAAAAGTCCAGCACACAGACAGTGATGAATAAGCGAAAATATATTTCAGGACAATCCCCGAAACCCAGAGATTTCAAGAAACTAAAGAAAAGGCAGAGTTCATCCCAGGAGATGTTATGAAAAAACTTAAGACAAGTCACGATTGCTGGTTTTAAGGACAAGTACATATTTGTGGACGACATGAGTGACTTCCATTCATGTTAAATCTTTGTATTTCAATTCAAAAGCATTTCTTAAAATTACTTTTCATTTTTCATAAGTTCAAAATTATTTTGAATTTTGACAAATTATAAACGTTTACTGGTATTGAAATTATACATTTATTTGACAGTAATTATCTGTTCTTATTCTCCCCCATCAATATTACTCATGTTTGTAAGACCTATTACAGGTTAAATTGGAAAAAAAATAAAAATTATAACATGTGTTCCGATTGACCCCTATCAGCGGGGTGATTCGGAACACCCATAATTTCCTATATATTTTAATAATAATTGTTCAAAATGTTTTGTCTTTGCTTGGAATATCAAAAGTAAAGCAAGACCGAAGTTTTTACCCAAAAAATAAAATGAAAAAAAAAAAATCTTTTAACTGCTTTTTTTACAATCAAAGCTGAAAAGTGTTCCGATTCACCCCATTTTACGGTATTTTTTCTGCGATATCAATTTGTTACCAAATGACCTTTTAATTTTGTACCACGGGCAAAGCCGTGCGGGTACCGCTAGTACTCTATAATTTATGTTTTATTTCAAACAGTCATTGACATGCTTTTAGGGCAATGCCAAAAAAATTGAGGTAAATTTCAATTAGATTATTTTTATAAATTGATAGCACAATTATTTTATTTATTTTTAAATACATTCTTCATTTCAAATCCCCCCCCCCCCCTTTTTCTTTAATTTTCAAGAAAAGCCATTGCACGTCCTCTCTATGTCACAGAATTATTATGTTTGCTTTGTACTGTGCTGATATTTTTCAACTTATTTCTTACTTAACCAAAATCTTAAAGCAAATAAGGGAAAATAAATAATGGAGAGAAGCCTGTGGGAAATGTTTTTGTAGAAAGTGCTTTTTTGTTTGAATCTCGTACATAATCACAAAAACTGAAGTTAATTTCTTGCCAAAACCGCGATAACGATTCCCACTTGGTCCCCCAATCCACCTAGTTCAGCCAAACTGTAGAAATGGTTCTCCCGCGTCTGGACGGTCTGGACGAAAGTTGAAGCCCGCGGCGCTTGCCCAGCACGAAAATCGCAGCCTTGTCGTCACTCTGTTTTCCAGGCACTCTAGTATAACCTATCGGATTTCTATTGATGTCAATTAAAGTTCTAAGTGATATCCATTGGGATCACTATCCTACTGACCAGATTTCTATCGATATCTATAAAGTTTCTATTGATATCCATTGAAATGCTTTCCTACTGACTAAATTTCTATTGATGTCTATAGGGCTTCTACGGATATCCATTAAGGTTATGATCAATAGGCTACAGCTATCAATAGCTTTTATCGATACCAATAGAGAGATCTATAGAAATCAATTCATATTAATAGAACTCTACCGATATCAATAGATTTTTCTATTGATCTCTACGTGTCATTTTTGGCAGGGATGCATTTCTCTTTGAAAGTAAAAAAGTTGTTTTGTGAAAGCTGTAACCAAGGAGGTTAAAGGGGAGGAGCTAAATCTTTGCTATCTAAAAGTGGCAGCGAATTCTCATCGCCCGCCAGAGGACGCTCTACGCAATCTCTCCTGCTTTCCTAAAGGAATCAATGTAAATGATACTGCATCTGTCAGCTTTTTAACTATGAACTAAATATGATTTTGATCCCACTGGATTTTTTGCCGTATTTTTTAAGAAAAATGTTTAATCGGCTGCATTTTAAAAATTGCCAAACCTGACATATGTGCTACTGTACGCGACATTTTTTGCAATATACGATTTTATTTTCACTCAGAATCAGTTCTCTAAATTATTGATAAATTAAACACGTAGCAAAAAAAATAATTATTTCAGTACTTAATTAAATATATTTAGTAGACTATTTCAACTTTTAGACTATATTTTCATATTACTTTCCTTTTTACATCTTCATATTTTTGTTTAATTATCATTTGTAAGATTTTTAGAAAAAATAACATCGTACAATGCAAAAAATGTCGCATGCAGTCGCATACATGTCAGATTTGTCAATTTTTAAAATGCAACCGATTAAACATTTTTCTTAAAAAATACGGAAAATATTTCGGTGGGATCAAAATCATATTTAGTTCATAATGTTAATCGATAGTTTACACCAAATTCCAGCGGGAAAAAATTATTATTACCAACTGCAGTCTCTAAAAAATGACAGATTCTGTTAGATTTGGCAAATTGGTAAGTGCTTTCCATTAAACCTATTTCTCAAATAATACGGCACCTATTTCACTGGGATGAAAATCATATTTAATTCATAATGTCCGTCGAAGATTTACACCAAATCCCAGTTGAAAAAAAAAGTTATTTCCCAAAGCAGCATTTAAAAAGATGACAGATGCAATATCATTTACATTGATTCCTTCAGGAGAGCGGGAGGGATTGCGTAGAGCGTCCTCTAGACTGGCGGTGCAAATTCGCTGCCACTTTTAAACTAGCGCACTCATAGGACATTTGTCTCCTTCTTTCTACTCCGTGGCTGTAACTGTAACACATAAAATTTTCGTATCATGTATGTTGTGCACGTTTGTCCACATTTTTTTAACACTACTTAAACATTATTTAATTGATGTTTAAGTAGTGTTGTTTCATTTTGTCCTATGTTTGCATTTTTTAAATTTTTATGTCACATTTTGTAAAAATTCTTCAGTTTTTACTTAATATTGTCCTAAATTCACTATTTTTCATGTTTTGTTTCTTTTTAAGATACTTGAAATATAAATCTTGAAAATAAAATAATTTTTGTGAGTGATTTTATGTGATTTTAATGCATGAATATATTTTATGAGTAGAAAAAACGTTAACTATCGCAGCCATCTTAACACAGAATTTAGAAGGCTGTGGTTAGAAGCTGATCGGAAAAACCTTCTTATGTTTGCCCCAAAACCGTAATGCAAATTAATTGGTATTACACGCTCATCACATTGCAGCGGGAGCGGTGAACACGACGGACTATTTTGGAGTTTTGCAATCGGGGAAAGTGCTTTCTACATTTATTAAAGCGCAGTAAATTTTTTTAGCTGGGAGCGAAGGAATACGAAATTAAATGACATTATTTATTCAGAAAGACACCGTGGAAAGAATATAATTGTCTTTCTCTCTATTTTTGGGGATTTATTTTGAGATTCTTTGCGTTGCACTAATAGGATTTAGGAAGAATAAGTAGAAAATTATGGAATTATGGCGAGAAATAACCCGAAATTAAACTCTTTTTTTTTTTTACATAAAAGCAATGCAGGATATTGTGTCATGTCATGACGTATATATTCTGCTGATCGATTTAGTCATTCAGTAAAACAACTAGTAGTTTGTCAATTCAGAGCGAATTATCTATTTTTAAAGAATTTTTATGGAATGCAAATTTTCTTGTAGACCTTCTTGTAGTACTAAGACTAATGATTTGAACATCTGCCCACAGGGACGTGTCGAGGGGGGGGGAGTAAGACATCCCCTCAGACATTTTGCCTTGTCGGCAATTTTAGCAAATCAGTCGGCAAATTTTGGAAAAGTATCCTAACATGATATGCGACACATCGAATTAAAAAAATTAATGAATAAAATGTACGTACAAATAAACAATAATAGACAAATTTATCACGGGAAGAAAAATAATATTTAAGAAAAAAAAAGGTGTTTCCATGTCATATGATCAAAGCATTTTGCCTAGCCATCATAGGTTTTCATGAAACTTTCAGAAATTTTACTCTTTGACACTGAACATTTAGGTATATATTTTTTAAAAATCTATCGTTGATACACTGTTCGACAAAAAAAAACCTTGAAAATGCTTCTGGCATTTTGAAGGCTGATTCTTATGTAAAATGACCCCCTGAATCCGAATATGACCCCCGTTTTCCCCCATCACGTACCAATTTTTTTAAAACGCCCCCCCCCTTTTTTTTCATTTTTCCTTAGTTTCAGAGCTACTATATTTTTTTGGAGGGGAAAGGAGCCTTATATTCACCCCTAAATTTTTTTGAAGGTCAAGAGAGACTCAAAGTTTAAAATCATGAGCACCGAGAAAAAATCGGGGAACTTGGGGGGGCGTAGCCCCCCAAAATATTTGAAAAATCACCAAAAACGATCTTTTTATTCTAGTTTCTTTAAAAACACCTTTAAAACATTTTTTTCGGTGCAGAACCAGAGTATAGGATCCGCTCCTATGGCTCCTGGGTCAGAAAAAATTTTCACGCTGTAAATTTTTTTTTTAAAATAAAATAATGCTCTAAAAATCGCACTTTGCACTCGAGTTTTAAAGCAGGTCTTCAGCCAAAAAAACAAAATTGTGGCTGATTATTATGTCAAATGACCCCCTATTTCCAAATATGACCTCAGTTTCCCCCTCCACCCCCTCTTTCCAGAGAGCGCCCCCCCCCCCCAATTCAGAGTCATTTTACTAATTCGGAGGGGAAAAGTACATTACGTAACCCGTTAACATAATTCTAAAAGGCAACAGAGGTTCAAAGTTCAAAATCATGTATATGTGTACCAAACATATAAACTAGGGCGGTATAGCCCCCCCCCCCAAAAAAAAAAATCTTCTTTTCCTGTTTTTCTAAGAGACGTTTTAAACCTTTTTTTTTTTTTTTTTGTGAAAAATCAGAGTATTCGATTTTCTCTTTGATTGTTGTGTTCGAAATTATTTCGCTTTGCAGAAAACAAATTATATTATAAAATAAAAAAAAATTACTATAATTATAACTACTATAAATACTATAATTATAATTTATAGTATTTGGAAAAAATGGGTCACTTTGCAGAAGAGTCAGCCGGAACAGTGTCTTCTTTCATGCGGACCTGCGATGCGACTGATATGCAACGAGCCACCCTTACAAGAAAAAAAATATATTTTTTTTTTTATTTTATAATATAATTTGTTTTCTGCAAAGCGAAATAATTTCGAACACATTAATCAAAGAGAAAATCGAATACTCTGATTTTTCACAAAAAAAAAAAAAAGGTTTAAAACGTCTCTTAGAAAAACAGGAAAAGAAGATTTTTTTTTTTTTGGGGGGGGGGGGGGCTATACCGCCCTAGTTTATATGTTTGGTACACATATACATGATTTTGAACTTTGAACCTCTGTTGCCTTTTAGAATTATGTTAACGGGTTACGTAATGTACTTTTCCCCTCCGAATTAGTAAAATGACTCTGAATTGGGGGGGGGGGGGGCGCTCTCTGGAAAGAGGGGGTGGAGGGGGAAACTGAGGTCATATTTTGAAATAGGGGGTCATTTGACATAAGAATCAGCCACAATTTTGTTTTTTTGGCTGAAAACCTGCTTTAAAACTCGAGTGCAAAGTGCGATTTTTAGAGCAGTATTTATTTTTTAAAAAAAAATTTTACAGCGTGAAAATTTTTTCTGACCCAGGAGCCATAGGAGCGGATTCTATACTCTGGTTCTGCACCGAAAAAAATGTTTTAAAGGTTTTTTTAAAGAAACTAGAATAAAAAGATCGTTTTTGGTGATTTTTCAAATATTTTGGGGGGCTACGCCCCCCCAAGTTCCCCGATTTTTTCTCGGTGCTCATGATTTTAAACTTTGAGTCTCTCTTGACCTCCAAAAAAATTTAGGGGTGAATATAAGGCTCCTTTCCCCTCCAAAAAAATATAATAGCTCTGAAACTAAGGAAAAATGAAAAAAAAGGGGGGCGTTAAAAAAAAAATTGGTACGTGATGGGGGAAAACGGGGGTCATATTCGGATTCAGGGGGTCATTTTACATAATAATCAGTCTTCAAAATGCCAGAAGCATTTTCAAGGTTTTTTTTGTCGAACAGTGAATTGATGAGTAAATAATTTTTGAATCTAATTAAAAGCACTTTTTAAACCTGCGGCAGTACTTTAAATTGCTATAACTCAAGATCTATGGCAGCTACCGAATTGTATAGCAACTCGTCTAAATGACAATTGAACTGTTTATTTCAGAAACCCGTCAAGTGACGTTCTTTAAAAGTTCGAAAAAGCATTTTTGGTCTAATTAAAAAAAATTTCGATCAGGGTTACATGAATTTAAACTAAAATTTATACATATTTCGTTTGCTTATTTTTTCTGCTTTTTCCCAATCACCCCTTACAAGGGTTAAAAATGCAGAATTTTATAAATGTTTTCCAAAAATTTTCCCTGGGGGGAGACTTTTCGACACCCTAAAATGGAACGTATTCTCCAAGCCCCTTAAAAAGGTGTTCTGGCCTCACTTTCCTGATATGCCCCTCTCCCCGCAACCCCTAGGGGCAAAACTAAAAATTCAATTTTAGAATTTAAAATCGGAACTAAGCGTCAGCGGAAAAGATACACATGGTAACGAAAGAAAAAAAAACTTGCTTGCCACCAACTTAGTTTTCTTAAGTCGGCAAATTTTCTCCCTTGAGTCGGCAAATTGAGAAATTCTTCACCCCCCCCCCCCCCGAAGTTTCGAGGCTCGACACGTCCCTTTAACTTTAACGATGATATTAAGCAGGCCTGGGGCAGAGCCCCATTTTCCTGACTTCGTGGATACGGGGGAGTAGAACCGAAGTGCCGAAGCACACAGTATGGTCACGGCCTCGTGAGGGCGACGAGGACGCTGAGTACTTCTTGCATCTGTTGCTGCTGGGCTTGGATGGACATCATTAGTTGGTTTAACATCTGGAGAAGTTGATCGGGGGGGGGGGGGCTTGGATTTTTCGTTACCAATCTGATTGAGAGCAACAGGTCTTGGGAGGAAAGAGCGGGGTCCTCTTAGGTGCTTCAGGGTTGATTTTCCAGGGGTTTCCAGTCGGAGCATTGAAGGTTCGTGGGGCTTTCTCAGGTCGGGGTTTTGGTCGTTTGGGACAGACGGGAGCGTTTGCCGGGTGGTCACCACCACATAGGGCGCAGCAAGCCGGTGAGTCGATGGTCTTAGGGCATTCGTAGGAGCGATGTTCTTGAGCACATTTGAGGCATCTGGGTTTGCGGAAACACTTGATGGAGGCATGACCATACATCTGGCAGTTGTAGCATTGCAGTGGCGTTCTCTTTGGACGGAGAGCCTCGACCTTGATCCTGAGGTGAAGGAGCCTGTCAAGGTTGAAGATCGTTTTAGCTTCGTCGTTCTTCGGGAGGATCACAATGAAGAGGGGGGGGGGGGGGCTTCCTCTCGGGGCCGGTCCGCATCTGAAGGATCTTCGTGGGTTGGAAACCTTTGGTCATCAGTTCTTCCTTGATTTTGTCAACATCGGCGTTCTGGGGGAGGCCGCGAAGAACCACCTTGAGGGGCCTGTTGCGAGGGTGTTGCTTGGTGTGGAAAGCGAAGCCTTTGTCCTTGAAGAATTTCTCGAGCTGTTCGGCATCTTCTTCGAGTTCGGCAAAGATCAGCAGGTCCTTTCCAGACATCTTTCCTTCAATTTTACCGGCACTAATACTGGAGGCTTCGTTTAGCAGTAGTTGGGGGTCGGGAACATCGGCAACCGTCAATGGAGGGGGAGTTCTTTTCCTTGCGGAGCTGGCAGGTTTTTCATTTTCCTGGGCGGTGGTTACGTCGTCAGTAGGAATGTCAGTCATCTCGAAATTTTCGGCATGGAGTGCAACAAATTTGTTCTGGACAGGAATATTTGGAGTGTTTTCCATTTCATCAGGCGGGGGAGAGTTCATGTTTGCTGGAGCATTTGAGGTTTTCGTCGTCTCGTCTTGATTTGAAAGCTGGGGGGGGGGGGGGGGGGTCATCATTTATAGAGTCTCCGTCGGACATATCGTCGTCGTCACTAGAGTCGTAATCATGAGGATTGTCTCTTCTGCGGGTGGCTTCTCGAAGTAGATTTTTTACTCCTGATGTCTATTGTGTTGACATCCGACTTCGGAAGGGTGGTCAATTCTTGATGGATGGCCGTGAGGTATTCGATGATTCCACTCAGGGTTGGAAAGTCAGGTTTGCTGAATAATTTTTCTTGCACTTCAAGAAAGTCAAGCTTGTATTTTTGTATTACTAGCACAGCTGGATCAACAGTCATCTTCAATTTCTTCGAGAGATTCCTCAGCATGATTTTCGCGGAGAGAAGTCCCAATGGAGAGTCGCTTATGAAGCCCGCCTGTTGTTAAACGTTTTTGGGAATTGCGGTGCTATCAATTATATGCGCACCAATAGTTTTTCAAATGTTTAATGACTGGGGGGGGGGGGGGGCGATAAATGGATTCACCCGAACTCTCGCCAAAATTCCCTTGGGTACAGCTGTCTCAGACCCCTCTACTGACCGGATTAGATTCTTAACGGACAATGCAAGAGGAGCAGAGATAAGGATAATCCTTGATAGTTGTGGCGGAAATGTCCTGTGCCCGAATAGGAGGGCAGTGGACAATAAAAAAGTGCATAGAATGGTTTTTAAATGGTAACAATGTATTGAAATGTTATTTTAAAAATAAAACTTTTCATGTCATTTTCACGCATTTTTTGCTATTTTTATAATGGTTCCTGTGGTCTTATCCTGACAGTTTTCAGATTTTCCCCTATCACTCCTGAACTATGTAACTTTTGATAATACGTGTGCATTCTCATTTTGAAGAACACTAAATTTGCAACAATTTAAGCTCAAGTGGAGTTCTGTAGGACGAATAGTTTAGGAGATAACGTACTTCAACAATGTCATTTTTTTGCGAAAAATGAAACAAATATGCTTCGATCATATTTTGAACAGAATATCGACATAAATTCTTATTCTACAAGACAAAAGATAGACATTTAATTACAGCACATCTAATCAGCGTTCATTCAAGCCTAAACAGTAGTCTGTATGTTCAATATTTCATTTACAATTGAGAAAAAACAAATTTTCGGAAATTGAAATTTTTTTTTTTTGAGAAATGAGAAAAATTGCTTTCGAATAAGAATAGGAGAGTACTGGACAACAGAAAAATGCATAGAGTTGTATAAAAAGAGTAACACTGCAATAAAATATTATTTTCATAATTAAAAAAAAAAAAAACCTTACAAGTTAATTTTTCTTTTTTTTTTTTTTTCTTTTATGGGTCTTTATTAGCTGTGGTCTTATTGCGAAGCTGCAGAAAAGGAAGGTTGTCTTTGTTTTGGATCCAGATGGTCATTTAAATACGGGGTTCACCCGAACTCTCGCCAAAATTCCCCTGGGTATAGCTGTCTCAGACCCCTCCACTGACCGGATTAGATTCTCAACGGACAATGCAAGAGGGGCAGAGATAAGGATACTCCTTGATACAATAGCCATCTTCTCCAACCCGAAGAGAAAGTTCTGCGCCAGGGACATTTTTGGGGATTTTTTCTCCCCGCATGATCGGTAGACGGCCATGCGCTGTTAGAACAGCAGATTGCTAATATTGTATCATGAAATACTAAGTTATGCCCTTTGTTTAAGGTTTCTCAATAACTTTTTTTGAATAAATATTTTTTAATTCTTGAAGATAACATACTTTCTACTTTAAATGGAAGCAAATGTTACTTAAACACACTTTATTACTAGGAAAGGCATTTCCCAAATAATTCTAGATCTCTACCAGAAATCTGTTATTCAGTCTTTTTTTTTTTAAATTTATTTATTTTTTCAAATCGAAATATTTTAAATACTATTGCATATGAGATTGATGTTTAAAATATGGGTGTTATGGATGTGCTGTTTCAGAAAATCATTAGTTGTAAATAATTATTTAAATAAATTAAAAAAAAATGGTTTTTAATTTACCGTATTTCGAAAACGGACTAAAAATTGAAAAAATATTCTTCATTATCAAAAAACCTCGGGCACCTGGGGCAAACCTGGAAAAAGTTAATACGTAGTTGCATTAAAATGTAACCGACAGTTTAATTGCACTGAATTATTATTAGCTGATGTAGTAAGTTTTCTCACGGATTGCTATTCTTTACACCTTTTATGGTTAAGTAGAACTCGAGCCACATGATGCGAAATTGTTTTTCAATTTTTAGTCCGTCTTAAAAAAAAATTGGTAAATTTAAAATCTAATTTATAAAAATAATTATTTTCTGATATTTAGTATTGTGTTTAATTTCGCCGCCGATTTCGAACACTTTAATGAGATAACATTTTATTTACTTTTTCCAGCACTTATATCGAAACTTCACCAATCTGCAACATTTTTGCATATCTTTACTAATGATCTTGAAAATGATTTTACACGTGGTGCACACTGATCAACTAGATGTTAAGTGTGTTGGACAAAGTAAAATCATATCAAAATGTATAAGTATTTAGTTTTTATCATTTGTTTGAAAGAGTTGGATGAAAATTGGTGAAATTTTCCTGTCCTGAGATTCTCAGAAATTAAGTCTGGTGCGTAAATTCTCAAAAACTTATAGTCTCAATTTTTTTCTACAGCTCTTGATTTATGCTCAAGTCAAGTGTATCCCATGCTAAGTTTAAAATTAGATAAAGTCCAGAATGAAGTGTAACTAGCATGTTTAAATTTAATTAGCAATAGTATGATCAATTTTATTGAATGAAAACTTTCTGTGATGGTGAAACTGAAGCAAGACCGTCTGAAAAACGGATTGAGCGATGGGTACACTGATAGATCACAATTAACTCCCAAAAAATTCATCTTTCAACTACATTTAGATAGTTTTTAAGATATGTGATAAAAAAAGACCAAAGTATACGTATATACAAAACATTTATTTTCTTCCAATGATTTTTTTTTTACGTATGTACAGTAGAGGAGCAATTATCCGGAGTGCTTGAAACTATAGCAATTCTCATGAATTTTCTGGATTGCTAAAAATGGTTTATCGATTGTTAATGAAGTTTAAAATAAAAAGAAAACAGTAAAACGTTCCTATTAAGTATATAAATATTAAGTTTAAGAAGCATTTACAAAAACAAAAAATATTAACAAAGTAATAAAATAGATTAAAAATGAAAAATATTTGCAAGTTTCTGGTAGTAAACGTGTAATTTTTTTTTTTCGAAAAATGATAAAGAATCGCACATTTTTGAGAGGATATCTGAATTTTCTAGATTGCTAAAAGCTTTTTACTGATTGTAATGAAGTTCAAAAAATATAAATAAAACAGTAAAACGGTTAACCAGTAAAACGATGCTTATAAGTAGGAGTGTACAATCTTTTTCAGCGAAATGTCACACACGTAACCGGAGCTCTATTGAATGGCCGCATGCAAGCCCACATTTGGAGG
This sequence comes from Uloborus plumipes, assembly GCA_038373865.1. Classification (NCBI taxonomy): domain Eukaryota; kingdom Metazoa; phylum Arthropoda; class Arachnida; order Araneae; family Uloboridae; genus Uloborus; species Uloborus plumipes. The sequence continues at coordinate 1,268 of JAXGGA010021004.1, read as the reverse complement.
GGCTATAAAGGATAATGCCCCCCCCCCTCCCCAAGCTTTGATAAATTGTCACTTTAAAAAAAGAAAAAAGTTGTTATATGCATTGAGTAAATTTCCTTTGCCTCCAGGAAAGTTTTAAAAAGGATGGGCTTGCCATCATGCACCAGTAGTACTTTGCTGATGTCAATAAATGTAAGAAAAATGTATACACATTTTTGAATTATTGAATCTTTTCACTACATGACTTGGGGGAAAGAAACTAATAACTTAATTAAAACACGAAACTGCAAAATATTGCATAATGATTCAGAGGGTTGATTAAAAAAGTAAACCTTTTTCAGTAAAGAAAATGTTTTGAGCTTCTGATTTTAAGCAGTGTTTTTTTATGACAGCTGCTTAGAAATCAGAGGTGGGAAACTTTGCATGTTATGCAAATTTTCTGCTTTAATAATATTGAACTTAATCACTTATTACAACTATAGAAATTAAACATTTTATTAAGCAATACAAAATCAATTATAAGATTCAAAAAATACTCTTGGCAAAACTACAAACAGCGCAAAAGCGACTAGGCCACAGTACAAAGACAAAATGCTGCAAATAGCTGGAAATTACATAAATACTAAAATAATGAGCTTAAGACCCATCAGAGAGATTCCCGGGTTTCGACTTCCTATGTTATCCTACGGGCCAAAATATCTTCGTATTTTCGCTATATCTTGCAGGCAAATTAAGATTTTCGAATCTTTCTTTTTCGGACTTAATCTATGACGACAAATGCACGTTTTGATCTTTGCGGTGTTTCTTTAACATAATTTAATTTTTTTTTTAAATGAACTTAAAAGTTCAACGGACGAAAAGTGAATTTTTAGACGAACCGTATGGAATATTCGAATTTTTTAAAAGATGAAATCATAGCGCGTAATCTCAGCTATCCAAAGAGTGAAAAATATTTTCGGTAGCTTCATTAGAACAATAGAAATCTGTACAAAACTGAGCCAATTCCACATTTTGGTGTCTACCCCATTTCGCCTTCGAAACTGTGTGATGAGTCTGTCCCTCCCAGTGGACTGGGTCAGTTGTCAATCAAACCATCGGGTGGTCAACCTAGGGATAGTTTCGGGGATATTTTTTCCCGAAAATTTCCCCCAACCGGTTCTCTTTCTCCCTACGCGTACGCACCGCACTGCACCCACCCACGTGTTTTTTTTTCATTCGGCGTCCAGCGTTCGTATTATCAGCATGGACAGTTTTCAGTACATCAATTCGAACAGAGGGGGAAAACTTTT
>JAXGGA010021003.1:0-17301 GCA_038373865.1 Uloborus plumipes | reverse complement strand
TTTCCAAAGTTGTACAATAATTGCACAGTGAACTAGGTTCACCGAAATTTTAAAAATTTTCGATAGCTGATTTATTCAAAAGTTAACTGTTGTTCTCGATGAGATGATGTTACAGACAGATACACAGACACACCACATGATTCCATGGATTTGACTAGAATAAACATTTCCAAATGAAAAATAGCTTAGTGCATAGTTGAGTGTTTTTTAAACCTTTTTCTTTTATATTTATAAATTTTGAAGAAGTTAACTGAAATATTATAAAAAAAAAAATATTTTTACCCACTGATCTCATTCTCTATTATTCTTCCCATTGTTTCCATCTTTACTTTGTTCTAGTTGTTCCCAAAATCGGATTTTATTTCTTCAAAAGTATAAATGGATTCGCAAAAGCATTTCAAAAAGCAAATCTCATTGAAACATATACTTTTGAACTTGAAAGAAAGAAAGTAAATTAAGAAACATAAGTTTTATTTTTTTAAGTGTAGCTTATTATAAACAAGAATAGCAAGCTTTGTGAGAGAAAAAATCTTTTCAAAGGGAAATAGTCAAAAATTAAAAAAACAGAGACATTCTTTTCTATGAAAAGTAAAATTTTCAGTTATTTTAAAAAGAGAAAATTTTACCGTATTTTTAGATTAAAACGAAATGCATTCAAAAATTTCAATAGCATTTCATAAAAAAGCAACATGTTTTCCTAAATTGTGTTTCGCCATATTAAATTGCTAAATTTTCCGACTCTGCAAAAAGTTTAATTTTCTAAATGTTGTACCTTCATATTAGACGCTAATTTTCTCAATACTGCATAAATAAAGATTGATTTATGTATTTACTTATTTTAGCTGCAAGTAGGGTGAGTTCTGGTAAGTGCGTACCCTTTTTTTAAAAGTTCATGTTCTCAAGGATGCTGCTCTGTTGAAAAATCTTGTACATTGACCATTTTTTTTAGTTTTATTTCCAGGTTCTTTACTAAGGTTTTCACGCATATAATGTGTCAAATAAACCATAAGCAGAGGTTTTGTGACCTAGTTTATGGCACCTCTTCTAAGGTACGCACTTTCCCTACCTAGCGGGGTAAGTGCGTCCACTTCAAATTATGTGAATATGAACAGGAAAAAACTTCTGACATGTATTAAATATGTTAGGTAGTTGCCTTGGGATAATTCCTACCACTAAAGATCAGCACTTGCTTGCATAGATGAAACGCAATCAGTGATATCCCACGTGTCTTGCTAACAACTGCGATTTGAAGATTGAGAGCGTTGTGTCTGTGATTTTTCCTTTGTCCTTTTAAAAAGACCAAGTGAGCAAATGTAAGTTATTTTTATTTAGTAATAGTCACTCATAGTCTACGTAGTTTATTTTTGTTTCATACATTAATCAGTCTATGCTTAAGCCAGGGTTCGCACTTACCCCTTCTTACATGTAAGATGAGACGTGTGCGTCTAATAGCGGGAGGTAAGTGCGTACCCAAGTGATTTTCTTTAATTTTGGTTGTATGGTAGACCGTCAGGTGACCTGGGTGAACACTTCGTTTTTTTTAATACGGTTTTAAAATATTTATCATACTAGAATCAGCAGCAGTATGAAAAAACACAAAAGAAAGAGCAAAAATGTAGAAAATAACTGATCATGATATGATGCATGGGTTAAAACCCATGACGTAATAGCTTCTGCGTACCTACTCTTCCTGTTCTGTTTATTTACCCTCACGTTTCTTGCATTCCTGGTTCACTTGACTGGTGTCTTTGAACCATCATCTTTCTGCACTGATGATGGGGCTTCATTTATAATAGCCCCGAAATAGCTATTTGCCAGAGTTTTCTAACTATTTTTAATCCTTTTATTTGTACTTGTAGACACGTTGTCTTGCATTTTTAACTTCATTATTTGTACAAAGTTTTCGACTGCTTTTCTTACAAATTACCCCATGTATGTTATCAGCAGCTCTTACTTAAAAGAAACAACGTGTATTTGCTGACTTCAGTTGCTTGGTATGACTACAAGAGAAACTGAAACAAAACCTCTTAATCTTTACTTTAGAGTTTTTTGAAGACATTTAAGTTATCCATGCTTGTGTTTCGTCTATTGAAACCTGGACTGATCTCTACCTGTAGAAAAATAATAACTTGAGCAAGGGTTATTAAAGAAAAATTTGGGCCTTGACAAATTCACGTACCGCAAATAATTGCTCAGTGAAAAATAACCAAAGTGCGATAACTTACGAGAAAAGACTATCACTCATCATCTGGCAGAAAAAACGTTCCATGTGCTAGATCTAAAGTGGTAAAACTAAAGCTTGATGTGCCGGCTCATCAGTGACCTTAGCCTTACAGAGTTTAAGCAATTGTGCTGGCTTAAAGATACTTACAGACATGTGGTTTTGCTTGATTGTAATTAACTTTGTTTTTCTGCGCTACAAGTTTTTCTTTAACACGAATCATTAGGTGGTATCACAAAATAACTTGGCATTATGCAACGCCCCGTAATACTAGAGCCTCTATAGAAGACAAGTAACCTTACGTAAAACTAAATTCCTTCCGCATTTGCTCCAAAAAGAAATCCAACTGTTCTGAAGAAAGCGCTACCTTCTGGATTGCAGCTATTGACAGTGGAACCAAACAATTCAAGTGAAATTTTTAATTGGTTAATTTCTGAATTTAAATTAAAAAAACAGCCAATTGGTTACTTTCTCTGCTATTTTCTTCGTTTAACTCCGATAGATGGCATTGTGTTCAAGACTTTGGGCTTATTTTTGCTCTATGTTAAAAGCCAGAAAGAGACATACATTTTGTATTAATGATGCATTATTGGTTGGTACTCATGAAACTTTTATATATTTCAAGCATTTGTAGTTAAGTTGGTCACATCCCAATAAGTTTTGCCTTGAAATGTTCATCTGCACGTATAGTGTAATAATGAAACTTTTTAAAATAAATTGCAATCGAAAGAGTACATTGACACTTTATTAAAATAGTGTGCAAATGTCACGCACGTTACTGAAGAATCGCGCTTTTACCTTTGTTATGGGGTTCCAATATTTAGTTTAACCTTGGTTTGAAAACACCGATCCGGAACTGCCTAGCGAAGTTTCCCTGCACGCTGAGTGATAGTGTAAGAAAAGATCTATTACGGAGTGTTTCGAATAAAATCAGCAGGAAAATTCTTGCTTAATCAGTTTTATATAATACTTATTTTAAAAATTCAAAACTTAGGAATATAAAACTACTTCATCTACCATAGTTTTATTATTTGTCCCCACCCTCTACCTCATTATCGAACTATAAGTAATTAAAGTCTACCTGCATGATGCAAGACATCACCTGCAAAGCGTGTGAAAGGTATCTTCCATTTCTCGCTGAAACTAGCTTAGAATGACTACTTTTCCTAAAATTTTTGGAGATTTTAGCGCCCGATACTACGATAGCGGGGATCCAAGGACAAATAAATTGCTCTTCCAAAATCATGTTTTACTGTTTCTTTTCGATCGCTACTTATTCGGTTTTTTCGTTATTACACTATTGTATAGAGTCCTGGTTTATAAGCAATACTCGATTAAAAACTGATTTTAGGAAGTTATTTGCATCGACTTGTTGCTGCAATAGTTTAAAGTTTTCATTAAAGTTTATGAAAAAAAAAATCTTCTGCATAATTTTTTGTAAACTCAAGGTGACAGTTTTTTTTTTTTTAATCAGAAAAATAATGCTCCAATATTTTTATATTGTCGTGCATTATGGATAGTTATATCTATAATCTCAAAAGAACGCATGGAATTTGAAAAAACAAAACAAACAAAAAAAAAAAAAACAATGCATGCTTACAATCATTCTTTCCTAAAATTCGATTTGTATTTGAAATGTAAAAGCTAAACCTTATGATCAATTTGAAGCTAAACTGGCTCTGCTCAAAGGAAATTGAAAAACACGGATAGAATTTGAGAACCGATGATGCATAATGTATTTACCTTTTTCTTTCCCCGGATTTCTTTGGATTTCCTGAATAATAACAGGATTTCACCCCTTTCTTCCTGTTTCCCATCAGTAAAATCCGTTAAGGGATTTCATAGCCAAGCAAAAGAATCCTGAATGAAAAGAAGAAAGCATAAATAGTTAGTGTAGTGGGAAATATAGCGCAGTTCTCAAATCGGGAAAAACATTTAAATGCATGATATTATGTTTTAAAAAATGCGCTTTAAGAGCAGAAAACTTTGTTGTAAAATCTAGATGTTAAACGCTAAAAAATAAGCGTATATTTTGACATTTTTCGTAAATACATACACAATTCAAATTGTGTATGTATTTACGAAATATATGTAGCAGTCAAATCATATCAGAGAAAATATTATTTTTGTTAGGAAAATATTTTTGATTGCAAAACAATTGAATTCACAAGAAAAATGCATGTAAACAATGACAAAAAAAGCAGTTTTTAACAGCCTAAGTAGGATCATAATTTCAAACAGCTAAATGAAATAAATAACAAAGATTTTCATTTAAAAACAAAACAGGTTCTATTTAGTCGAATGAAAATCTTTAATATTAACAACATCCTCGAAAAAATAAAATGCAAATCCTTTAATTTTTAACTCCGGAAATATGATACCAGATAAAATAATACGAATAAATGATTAACAAATCTATTTCAATGTAAATGCATTTATTTCTTTACGCATATTGTTGCTTGAGCTAGTTTGTTTTGATGAAACAATTTAACGCTTAAAATTAGCTTTTTTCTTTTAGCTGTTTAAAGTATGAATTTTAATTTTTTATTATTGGTGGCAAAAATGCGTTCAAATTTACAATGATTTTCTTACTGTTGCGATTTTCTTTTCTTACCCCCACCGCTTTTTTTTACTGCCAAACAGTGCTTTTAATGCTACGGGCTAACAAATTTTAAAGAAATTACATCCTTCAATCTTGTCCAGAATGTATATGTTCGTTACGAATTTCTTTTTAATTCTTGCCCTCAGAAGGGTATTTGCTCTTTCTTGGAAGATTTCATCGTTTGCTGTTTGAATGTTCCATGTTGCATGGGGGAAAGCCAAGTGAACTCCCAGCACTAATGCACTTAACTTGATGAGAGTAAGACAGTAGCACAACATAAATATTAGTCCCCCTCCCCCCCATAAATTAAAAAAAACAGTACTGTTTCGAATCCGAATGCGTTTCGAAACCGAACTAAACGAAAAAAAAAATCAATTTTTCTCTTCTAAACTCACAACCACATTCAATTAAATATTTTTCTTTTCCATGTAATTGTGACGACATTTTGAGAAAACAACACAAAAGTGTACATCGTGTAATACTATCGGTGCTTTAAAGCAATGCCGTTCATTCCATACGCTATGCTACAAGTACGAAAGCTTTCAGAAATTAAATAAATGCACTTAAAACAAGTACAAATGCTAGAAAAGTACGTGCAAATACAAATCAGTTTTTCCTTACTGAAAGCGAAATGTAGACTATTTGCATATTAAATCAATATATATCGGTGGAATCGTTATTTCTCACTAGAAATGGATATCCGATTTGCATTTGAAGCATCTATAGCTTCGTTGGCAGGAACCAAACTCGAGTCAAGTTTATACCGCGCTTTCGAATTTCAGTATTTCAATAGAATAGAGAAATAAATCATGCGTAATGTTTTTATCTGTTCTTACAGTTTAATATGTGCGTTGCGCCATATAAGTATTTTGATCCATCAATTATTTTCAATTTAAAAATATGATAAAGAAATGGGGAAAATTCAGACATTCTCCGTTCAAGAAATCATTACATTGAAAAACTTAAACTCCTGTACGAAAAGCGTTAATGACAGAGCGAAATTTACACAGATATGTTGATTATTGCACCATTTAGTTACCAGTTTAAAATGTGACCAAATTACGATACTGAGATGCAGGTTTCAATAAGGTTTGTTTGATAATCTATAAATTAAAATTGATGCAAATTAAACAAAGCCATAAATTTAGAATCTTGAAGAAGAGTAATAGATTATCTCTAATTCTAGAGGGAAGTGAGAATGTTAATTAGCTAATGGGAGGGTGGATGGTATATCCATTCACAGAAGTTTTAAATTAAATGGTTATAAGTTATAAATAATGCAAAACGGTTTATTCTAAGTAGTTTCAGACTTTCCCGTTAAAAAAGGAATACTTCGTTCAAGAAATAAAGTTGCAAATTTTTCAAAAGTTTTATCATATCGAATGATCTATGAACGTTACTTTTTTCCTTATAATTTTGCTTTCACATTCACTAGCTGTATGGAAATATTCAACTTAAAACGTGATCGGACTAAAAAACAAGTGTTTTGATATTCGCTATACTAATTCATTACATTCTAATCTTTTGTATTTTTATTCTTCAAAAAGTAAAATCGACTGCTTTAAAATTGTATTTTCATTTCAATACATGATACAAGGCTGATTTGATCTACGTATAGTGCTCCTCTGGTAAAATGGCCTTCGGCATGGCCAATATTTAACTCTGTTTCAGCTAATAGTTAATGATAATTACTGTGGATTTGAGTTGGAACACTTTTGTCCATCCATTTAGTGCCAATTAACCTTTCTAATATCCGAAAAAGAGACAAACATTCTCGATGTAAAATGTTAAAAAAAAAAAAACAAAAAAACTTGAGAATTTGAGAGTGTAATGATAAAACCAAAACAGTCCTACCTTATTCTGTCCTTTTCATTTCAGGGAGGGCTTGCTAAATCGAAGCTGCAATAAACATCTTAACTCTGGCAAAAAAAAAAGCGTACGTCCAATATTTACCAAACTTAAAACATATATTTACAGTTAACTACATTCTCACATTCTACATTCGAAACTTGTCTACACAAAATACTTGGCTCGTATGTACAGTTACGGTTACTTTCACAGTTCGTGAAAAGTTCTAAATCGAAACCTACTCTGAGCGCCCTCCAGCGGCCCACTAAGAAAAATAACAGTTTTTTTTAAATATAGGTTAACTTACCGGACCTTTTTGGGCCGGGATTCGAGTGAAACACAGACGATCGCAACTCACCAATGCAATCTAAAATTCTTAAATTTGGATTCAAGTGAAACGTTACAATCGCTACGAGATGCTATTCTATCGTAATTCGGCTTCCAGTAGCGATTGCAATAGCGATTGCCTAGAAGCGATTGAAATGGTGTTTCACTTGAATTCCGGCCTTAGCCTACTTTACTACTAAAGTAAAAGAAAAACGAAAAAATCATTAAAAGTGAATTAATGTATCTTTAAAATATCCCGAAGCTAAAAAAAAAAAAAAAAAGTCAAAAAGGATCCACAAAATAAAATAAATATCGAAAATTAAAAATTGAAAAGTAGGGTTTTGAGATGGGGACTTCGACTGACGACTCCAACTTTTCGACTCGCAGCGAATCCTTGACTCGGATTCCGACTGCAAAGCCATAGCAGAAATGCAGGTGTAGAAAAAAATGACCGACTCTTTCTGTTAGAATTTAGAGCCTTTTACTCTGATTCCGCTCATCGTCTCCGATCGAGCATTCCGACTTTTCAACCCCAGCTTTGAATCCTCGACTTTAAATGCCAAATTCAAGTGAAACACCATTGCAATTGCTTCGAGGCTAATGCAATTGCAATTGCTACTGGAAGTCGAATTACGATAGAATAGCATCTCGTAGCGATTGTAACGTTTCACTTGAATCCAAATTTGGGAATTTGAGATTGCATTGGTGAGTTGCGATCTTCCGTGTTTCACTTGAATTCCTGCCTAACTCTGATTGAACAAACATGGCAGAATAAAGACTGGGAAAAAATGACTGACGCCTACTCTTAAAAGAAATAACTCTGCAGACGATATTTTGCTTATTTATTTATTGCTTTTATTTTATTATTGTTTTTATTGTTATTAATTTTTTTTTGCAGACGATTTTTTTTCTAACAAAAAGTATTCATTTAAGAGATCATTTTATTATTTATGTATTTCCATGTTAATAACTCAAAAAAAGTTAATAACTAAAAACCATGTTAATAACTCAAATACAAAATGCATTTTTTAAGACGCAAAAGATTATAAGACACATTCCAGCACAATCCGACTCCGTAATTTCCCTACGCGAGATTAAAACACACCCTTCTTATGCTCGTGTTACTACAGAATGTGAAAAGATATTACTCGATGTGAAACACTTATGCACTTGAGGAGCAGAAATCCTTATACATATTTCGAAGTCGGAAATTAAAGCGACATTTCATCTTGCAAATTATATTTGCTCTCTTCTCTTTTCTCTGGCATTTGAAGTTTAACTCCTCTCGCTAAGCCGTTTCGGCGCGCAACCATTATTTAATGAAAAATGAAAATACAATAATCTCCAAGGATGAACAGGAGGGAAGAAATATGGGGATGTTGAAAAACAAAGAATAAACAAAAGAAGAATTTCAGAAGAATTATTCATTTGCCAACTGGCAAATGCTTTAATGATAAAATTTAAAAAACGCTGCCAAGCATAGGCGGAGACCTAAGATTGACTTTGCAAACAAAGAATAATTCTTCTGAGATTTTTTGGTGCTGCACAAACCTTTGTCTCACGTTTTACTTTTGCAGTAGAATGTGCTTCGCTTTAAAAGACACTAACTCATTTATAGTGTTGAGTTTCCACTGAAGCGGAGTGAAATGTTCCAAAATATTGTTTCTAAATTCAAATGCAAAGGTTACGAAAAAAAAAATCCCGAGTAACGAAAAAAAAAAAAAAAATCCCGTTTTCATCATCAAAAATTTTTTTGCATAAAATGAAGGTGGTTCATAATAGAACGAAACTTACTGTTTAATTTGTTTTGCTTCAATACATTCAAAATAAGTCAAGCATATTGACAAAGCAAACATGTATCAAATAAAAAAAAAATAAACTCATAAATGTAGCGACGAACTGTGAAAACAAAAACTGTTTGGCTTTCTTGAAAAGTATTAAAATACATTTTAAACGTCATAAAACATATGTAACGTTAATACAAGACTAGTTTTGTACATTCGTTGCGTTGGTGTTTCTTTGTATTGAAATAGTGCAAACTAAGTTTTAAGGTTAAGAAGTTCTTAAGCATTAAAATATCTTAAAATGAGTTGGAAATGCAATTTTCTTACAAATGTAATGGTAAAAATATTTTCTTAAATTTAAGCCGTTAAATTTATTAGAGATGTCATACTCATACCAAAATTTTGGATTATGTATGAGATATGTGCAATATGGCGGGCTGCAACTGCAGCCAAAAGTTAGTCTTTTTTCATCCTTTAGCGATAATGCGGAAAAACCCAATACTCCATCCAAATTTACGACGTCAGACAATTAAAAGCGATGAGAAATACTTTCGTGGCTATCCGATAAATAGAAATTAAGCTTTTTTTCTTAATTATGCTTTTTAATAAGTTTGTTCCCTAAAAAGGTAATGTTACACGTGAACGTCTTCTGAGATTTTTTGGTGCTATGTAACTGTTTCGTTCCATACCCTGAAAAAGGTATGGAACAGAAACACAAACTTTTGTCTCACGTTTTACTTTTGCATGTGCTTTGCTTTAAAAGACACTAACTCATTTATAGTGTTGAGTTTTCACTGAAGCGGAGTGAATTGTTCCAAAATATTGTTTCTAAATTCAAATACATTCAGTTTCAATACATTCAAAATAAGTTAAACATATTGACAAGGTAAACATGTATCAAAAAAAAAATAAATAAATGAAAAAATAAGCGTTAAAAAAATTAAGAAAAACATTACGAAATCAAAATTAAGTCATACCATCCACAAATTAAGTTGCAAGAATTTTTCATTTAAACTAGATTTTGTGTACAAAACAATGATCTGCCGAACACTTACTGTGATGATAAAGCTTTCAACTGCATTTATTTTCATGATCAGAAAACGAAATGTTTACACAACAATTGCCAACATTTTCTAAGGATTGAAATCTACCACTATTAGGCAACGAAGAAAATCCTTAGAGTTGATGTTGTTATCACAGCTGAGATAAAGTTTCCCCACAACCTATTAGTGGAGTTTCATTTACGACTGGAACTAAAACTGAATAAGTTATTTGAAAACTTTTGTAAATGAGCTGAGCTACAATACGCTGTTTGCAGTGCTGTTCAGAGATAACGATGCGAAGCAAAAGCGAGGTTCACAAAGGGAGTGTGTTTGTGAACTTTTGGGTGAAGTAATGATTTAAAATAGTATTATTTCTTACATTTTAATGCTGAAAATATTCCGAATCTTGCTTGAATAAAGCTTAGTTTTGTTATGGAAGCATTTTTTAAATAATATTTTTGTGGCATTTTAGAAACTACATAGTGTATTTAAATCCATCAGAGAATAAAGAACCGCGACAAATGGTAAAGAAAAAAGTGATTTGGATTTTTCAAAATGTCTTGCTTCGCACATTCTAGATTATTTTCGCAACGACAGTTTTAAATCATAAAATGTCCTGATAGTTTAGTAATTTGAAAAATAAACTTTTTTTCTCTAACTTTATACATATTCGCGAGCTTTTTTTGCCGAATCATTTAATCTTGATTTAAAATTTTATTATTTCTCACATTTCTGTACTGAAAGTATTTCTAATCTTGTTTAAGTACAGTTTACTGCTATAAGGTAATCTGAATAGATTTAAATCTAATTCTATAGTTTACTAAAATATTCAGAATCGGGGAATAGGTGTAAATTATACAACAATAGAAATTTGGTTTCCGATTCTGCTGGAAAAATAGGACGTTCAAACGATATTTTTTGTGCACGGGAACTAGGACCCGCGACCTCCGCACAACTATTACGAAGCTCTAACAACTGAATCAATGTGTGTCCTTTACGCAAGACTATGTACTATAACAAAGTTTTTTTTTTCTTTTTTAACCCATTAATGCCTAGCGTCCCTTTTTAGGGACGGTCCAAAAAGGGGTCTGAATTTCCCCAAAATGAACATTTCAACCAAATAATAGTGTTTAATTCGTACCTTGGTATTGTTTCAATTCGTTATTAACAGCACAAAACCATTGTAAAGTGTGTTCTGTAGCAGTTTTAATATGATCTTTATCAAAAATTACGTCGTTCACAATCTCAAGAAAAAAAGCTGAGTTTTCAAAATTATTCCCAGCTTCCCAGTTTATGTTAATTGCTGATTTTACTTCTTCTAATAAAATGTCTTTTTAAATATTATATCGTAGGCAGAAAAAAAATTAGTAAAGAAAGTATGCACCCTCTGGGGTCTATCGTAACTTTTAAGGGACGACTTTTCTTTCCTTAATAAAAAAAATATTTTTTATATAATATTTTTTTATTATTTTTCCTGTTCATTAAACACTGTTTGTAACCAGTATACAAAATATCTTTGGAAAAAAAAGTCAGGCATTAATGGGTTAAGAACAACTAGCTTTTTTTCAACAAAGCAACCGAAATGTTAAGTGTTCATTTGTTGCCAAAAGCGATGAAAACCACAACCCATTAATGCCTGACATTTTTTATCCCAAAGATATTTTGTATACTGGTTAGAAATATTGTTTAATGGACAAGAAAAATAATTTAAAAAATATCATGTAAAAAATAATTTTTTATTTAAAAAAGAAAAATTTTCCCTAAAAAATTCCCGAAAAATTTCCTCTAAGCACCATGGGTACATACTTTTTTCACCAATTTTTTTTTTGCCTACGATATAATATTTAAAAAGACATTTTATAAGAAAAAATAAAATCAGCAATTAACATAAACTGGGATTTTGTTAATAATTTTAAAAATTTAGCTTTTTGTTCTTGAGATTGAACGATGTAACCCTTGAAAAAGATCATAGTAAAATGGCTACAGAACACACTTTACTACTGATGTGTGCTGCAATCTGTTAATGATGAATTGAAACAATGCTACAGTAATAATTAAGCACAATTATTACTTTAATCGAAATGTTCGTTTTTGGAAAATTCACACTTTTTGGACCGTCCGTAAAAAGGGACGCAAGACATTAATGGGTTAATGCATGGTTTCTGGTCACTAGGGAGACGGATAATCTAGGCTTTCAAATGGCGAGTAGACACGCACTGCCCCATTAGAAATTAGCACCCAACGAACCTGATGCTTAGTTAACTTCCTTTAATTTTTCTTTATTTTTCCACCTTAAAATACAGTCGCGTTTGCTTCAAAATATCATGCATTTTCAATGTGCCGAACAATTGTAATGTATTTTTTTGATCCCGGATAATAGAATATCCCGCTTATTAGAATATATCTGTACCTCAGAACCAGACTAACGTCAGTCTATTTTTGCAACTTTTCAAGGGAAGGCGAAAACGATTGTTGAATACATGCAAAGTATGGGACTCGCCCCCTTTTCATGCTGCTAAATAATTGTGAAGGAATTTATTTAGTAGAATAACGTTCTGATGGGACGATGCGGAATAAGATTCTACATACAATGCAGCAATAAAGTGAAAATAGCCATTTTTGTACTTGCGTCGTTCTGGTTCTGAGGTACAGATTTTTCGCGACTCTTCTATTAAGCGTGCTGGACTGTATAATAATTAAAAACGCACAATACGTTACTAGATTGCAATGAACTACCCAGGTAGCAGAAATAACCTTTAAACGTTTTATAAACGTTTTTAAGTGGTTGTTGCAACGTTAATAACCATTTCACAACCTTTAAAAAACGAAGTTTGCTACTTGGGTACGCTTTTACATTTAAAACATTTTGCTAAAAAGTTGCTTTCTTAGCTTTGATTAACTGTAATCATTTTTCTTATTTCTATAGCTTCTAGGGGTAACATTTTATTTCTTTTAGCTTAAGAATTTCGAAACTTTTGAACCAGTAGTTTTAATAATAAAATCACATTTTACATTCTCCAGTTATGTAATATAACTGACTTTCTGTCAAATTTAAAACTTAACTATTTCATATAAATTTGATGAAGTTGTTACTCTCTCTATGAGACTCCTCGTTGTGTTAGACGTCTGGATTCGTCTTGCATAGTAACTCAACGAGATAATACGGAAAACGGTAACGATGATAAGAATGCCCATCGATTGAAATAATCATTGACACCGGAAAATGAGTTAGGAAATTCGCCTCGACGCATCGCCTTAGCGAGAGCATAATATTTTATCGCAGCAGAGAAGTTTTAGCCTCATTAGGCTCCAAAGCTTGTTTCGTTGGATCTTCTGTTTCCAAGAGTAGGTTTCACCCCTTTTACATAGCTTATTCGATTTTCCGATCCTATTCTTGATACTGAGAGTATATTCCGTATTCTGTCAATTATTTTGAGGTGTAATATGGATTCTGATGAAGAGTGATGAATAATGCATATACAAAAACAGTTGTTACTCGTTATATTAGAATCTTCATAATATAATTTGAATATATTTTTAAGAGAAAAAAAAAAGACATTTCATTTGATATAGGGATCACGAAAGAATACTTTTCTTTAACTGTGGGTTTTTCCTGCAGAAAAAATTTTACGATACTGTTTTTTGTTTTCGTTGTACTCAGTGTCTGTGTAATTTGAAAGTCGTTATCCCTTGGTTACTTCTACTCATTTTAAATTACCTTATTTGTTCTGATTTGTCACTTACTGATTCATATATTAAACAAAATGTTTTAAGATTTTTTCCTTTATTATTATCAATTTTTTCATGCTTTTTCTTTATAAACGAACTAGAGAGGGATAGCATTGACACTCTTCCGTTTATTCGCTATGATTACTATTAAAGTTATTTTCAAATAGATTCTTTTAGGCAAGTCAATTCAACCTGTGAGTAGTAGCTTCTCTGAGGCATGGTGGTTTTGTTTGAGGCCCCCAGACATTATTTTTTTAGCCGACGAACAATGTGGCTTCAACAGCTGGCTGAAAATATTTCGGACAAGATCAGGTAGCATCTACAACGATCATTTCCAGTGTATAAACTCGATATAGCTACAAGTGCTTGCTATAACCATCTAACGCAATGCTGCAGAAATTTATTGTTGAGTAATTGAGCGCACTTATACACTTTCTAGGAATTGGTCCAATAAAATCACATATGGCCCGTTACATATGGGGGTATAGGATATATACTCAATATAAATTATAGCAAAAACCAGCATGTAATTTTCAATGTGATTACTGTAATCATAAGAAAGAAAATCCTATATCCAAAGGTTAAAAAGTTCGGAAAAACTAGAGAACAAATTTTAAGCCTTTATAAATGCTTCTTAAAAAAAAAAAAAAACTGTTTTAGCTCATTTGTCGAACACTGTAGGAATAAAATTTTAAATTTCTTTGATTATTATATCTTTAAACAACTAACAAAAAATCTGTAAGAATGAATTGCAACACAATTAGATTTACGGGACCTTTTGAATTGTGAGAACAGACTTCAATGTAATCGCTAATTCAGAAGCAAGGAGAGGGATTGATGCCCCGCTCCACTGCCCCTCTCTAAATAAGAGACAGTGGGTCCAAAACATTTCGATAAATCTATAATATTTTAGAGAGTCGTCGGATTAATCGAAGGCTTCTCAAGATGATATTACTTTGAAAGATAACCGCAATACTCTGCCTTTAAATCATCGCGCAAATATAAATACAGCAAAACGTGTTAATATTGCACGTGTTGACGGAGATAGCGGCAGAACGGCCTGTTAGATCTCCTAATGGTCTCCTAAAACAAGAGCTGTCTTCTGAAGCATTCACGATCTCGCATAAATCAGGAAGCAGCACTTCAGCTAATGGGGTTTTCAGCGCTCCTGTTAGCCTGATGCGCACTCATTTTCGGGCACGGTTCGAACGTTAAGGGGTGTTTAGGACGCTATTTGGAAGAAATGTTGCTCAGCTGTTCCTGTAGCAAGAAAATCACTGCGACGTATAATGCCTGGCGTTTAGTTGGTACATGGGGTTGTGTAATGGAATTAAGTGCATTAATCTATCGTAAACATAAGATGTTTAATTCAACTGAGAGAGGTTTGAAAAATGGTATAAAAATGACAAAATTAATTTACTCAAATCAAATAAAGAGCAAAAGAGGAGAGCAATTTTTATGTAGGGGAAAGTGAGGCGAAGTGAAATAGCGAGCAAGTGAAATGGTGAATTATTTATACTGTTTTAGTGACATATCTGGTTAAATTTTGACCATGTAGTTCCAGATACGGTTCATACTATTCAATTGAGTTTAAAGGTCAAGTTGAATACAACCAATTTTCAAAAAATTACATTCATTTTGTATAATACTTTGCGGAAAATCAAAATCCTTTTTCTTAAATTCGAAATGATTAAGTTTTTTTATTTAAACTTTTAAAGATCAATTGAGACATATTCAATACTAGCTGTTATCTCACAGCTGTCCTCGTTAGGTGAGCTTAAAAAAAAGCCACCATATGATTCCTATATCCATCTCAGTCACCATATAATTCCTATAATTTTTTTTGGAGAAAAAAGTGAAATAATCTTTAGCAAAAAGTGTAATATGATTTTTTTTTAACTAATGCAGTCAAAGATTTTTGAAGATAAAAATGACGTCTTTCCCAAGTGGTGGCTGGCACTTCAAAGTAGGATACCTTAAATTAAAATTGACTATAACTTTACACAGAGAACAAACCCGTCGCTTTCTAAACTTTGAAATATGAAAATTGTCTATAATGCTACATCCAATTAGAATTTTCTTCAAATTCAGGAAATAAAATCTCATTGAATGTATTTGCAGAAATGCTTCATTAAAACCAAATATTATAACAGTGCTCATAAAAATAAAGTCACTATTAACTCTTCTCTACTCTCTACTAATAATAAAGCTGAAAGTTTGTCTCTCTGTCTTTCCTTCTGTCTGTCTGTTACGCGCGTAGCGCCAAAACCGTTCGGTCGATTTTCATGCCACTTGGTACAAAATTAGTTTGTAGCATGTAGTTTTGCACCTCGAAGCGATTTTTCGAAAATTCCATTTCGTTCTTTTTCTATTCGAATTCTTAGCGGAAATTCGATAAAATAGGGAAGAAATATTTTATACACATTTTCAAGTCTTATGTCATTCGAAAGCTTGAAATTTTCTGCACAAAATGAAGTTTTTTCGAAGTTTCTACGATCATCAGGAGAGCTGTAACAATTGTTTTTAGAATCCCGGAATTCAAGGCTTACCTTCAGTAAAGCAAGCCAAACGATTCTAAAATGGTTAATGAAATGAATTATTTTATCAACGGAAATCAACTTTTCATGCTGTTACTATGGTTACGTGTTCATACTTATTTTTGTTTCGTTCTTTTTCCAGGGTTGCCAGAAGTAGTATTTTTGATACTACGGTAGTATTTTTTCGGCCCAAATAAGGAGCGTAGTATTTTTCTGGCCACCCTGTTTCCAATATACTAATGACTTAATTAAAAGATTTGGCGGATTTTTTTTTCCATTTTTATAGATTTCGCATTTCAGCAATATTGATTTTGGCAACGTTTAGAAACAGTAGTAGGAGCGTCTATCGCCCATTTAGCGAGAAAGGGGTACCCAAAGCACAAAGATTAACCAAATATCGTATAAATTGTGACATTGCAACGTTCTTTTTAAAGTGTTTCATTTCGGAAAATGTAAGCTGGGAAAGGAAACTTTCTTCTTCTTTCAAATTTTGGTAAGATTTCTGTTGGTTTCTGTGAGCAACAAAATTGTTCTTATTTTCTCTTTTGGCTTATTTTTGTGCATCTCCAGTTGGGGTTTCATTTGAATGTCACAAGGGGATGCTTTACCCCTTTTTTGGAGTTAATCAGTGTTAATTTCAATGCAGATGAATTGGCGCGACCACTTGGCGATATATCGCCAAGCCTTTGGTCGCGAAGTATTTGTCGCCAATTTGGAGACATATCGCCAAGTTGGCGAATTTTTTTTTTTTATTTGGACTCAATTTGGCGCTATTAGCGATATTTTGCCAATTTGGCGACAAATTTGCGATTTTTTTAAAAACTTTTTTTTTTTGGGGGGGGGGGGGTTCAATTTGGCGCTATTGGTGATATTTTGCGAAAAATTCACTGAATGATGTTAAAATCGGCGATATTTTGGAGATTAATCATTGTAAAACATTTTTTTGCATTGTTTCGTGGCAAACTAGGGATATAAATGTTTGAATTGTTATCTTACTCCCTCCAAGCACTATTTTAGCACTTAAGGCATCTACTAAGAAATGTACACGTAAAAGGAAGTAGTGTAGGGCCCATACCAAATTTTTATATCATACTTTGAAGGAATTGTAGTTGAATTATAACTAAAATAGAGTATTTTTTCTGCTATATTAATTATTTTACAAATGAACTTTTAATTTTATACCACGGGCAAAGCCGTGCGGGTACCGCTA